>JABUQX010026430.1:0-13411 GCA_015478945.1 Trachelipus rathkii
ATTTAATGGTAGATAGTAGAGACTGTAATTGGGTTTGTTCTCAAATGGTTGAAGAACATTGAATTTCAGTTAAGAGGAAAAGGGGTATTCAACAAGTTTGAAATCAGAGTAAACATATCAAAAGTTGAAGAAACTAGTCAAACTATTACAATTGTTCATCAGAGCAAGCCACTAATTACAGCCAGACCATCAGAGATCGCTAACATGCATACGATAAGTTATTTATTCTTAACTGAAACTCAGGGTATATAAGTGTTTCAGATGTTTATGGGTGCTTCGACAGCAAACTCATTTTCTGTTCTCTCTCACTCTCTATATCATCAACTCTCATTCAGAAGCGGATTTTGCGGATTTATCCGCAACGATGTAATCTACTCTCACTCTCCTAATTTGAAGTCTACAAATTTTACTATCTTATGGTTTAGACTCTCATGTCAATCTACAACTCATTTCATCTGTTTTGTTTATTTATTTCCTAACTTTACTGAGTACCATAAATTCTTGAAAGAGAGAGAGAGGAGAGAGAGAGAGAGAGAGAGAGAGAGAGAGAGAGAGAGATCCCAAACTCTAAAAATAGAGCACACTCTCTCGTTTTCTCATCTCCGAAATCATCATTTTAGATGATTTCAATGTTCAGCATCATCATGGTTCTCCTTTAATTCTCAGTATTACAATGATCTTGAACAGATGGTACAGTTCCCTACTCATTTTCCTGATAGTCTTAGAGATGAACTCAATATACTAGGGCTTTTCTTAACTTCAAATCATTCTCTTTACAATGATGAACTTTCAACCTTTGGGTTCCTCCGATCACGTTCTCTTTATCTCCTTAAGTCTCCAGCAGGAAATACTTTGGTGCTGAAAACTGTTCGAACTACCGTCGTACTTTCTTTAGTTTTCTTTGAAATTTTTATTGTATGTGCGGGAGGTCTCCCTCGGAGTGGGCAGAAAGCATACCCGTGGTGATTATTTTTTTTGGCATGACGGGTTTCATTCCATTTACTTGAATTCATCTAAAACTAAAAACCATTGGTTTAACTCTGTATTTGTCTTGTGGTAGTCGTCACAGAAACTATATGCAGATACTACTACTATTTTATATAATTCAACGAATTTTATTTTAATATTATATTATAATATATATACCGTATCATATATTATATATATCATTATTATAAAAATAAAAATATATATATATATATATATAAATATATATATATATATATATATATATATATATATATATATATATATATAATATATATATAATATATATATATATAATGATTAATATATATATTATATACTATATATATGTATATTAATATTATATATATATATTGTTGTATATTACTTAAAAGTTTTTATATCTTTTTATATATATAGTTATTAATCATATAATTATTATTGTATATATATTATATATATATATATATTATATATACTATTGTATATATATTATATCATAATATATTATGATAAATTATAATATATATATATGTAGTATATATAGTATTATATTAGAATAAATAAATATATATTTAGTATAATATATAGTAAATATATATATATATGTATATTATATATATATATATATATATATATATATAATATATATATGTGATTATATAGATATAATTATATATATAATATATATATGATTATATATATATATATATATATATATATAGTATATAATAAGGTATTATATATATATATATAATATATATATTATATATATTATATATATATATATATTATATATATAATATATTATAATATATATATATATATTATTATAATAGTAACTATATATATTATATATTATTATATAATATATATTTTAGAGTTATGACCCCTCAAAAAAAATTTTTTAAGCCTGTATAGAAATCATTGAAACTTTTTTAATAATGACCATTTAGAATATATGACAGAAAATAACAAATTATTTGGTAAAATTCATAAAAAAATATCTTTTACCCTTCAAAGAAAAAATTACATGAATGTACATTATTTCACAAATCAAACAATGTATTAGTTGCTAATAATTAGCTTCAGATTCAAATATTTTATCTGTTTGTGTCACAAATTTCTGGTACTAGTTCTGTCCGTTTAATTTATCGAACGCCTGCGGTCCTCGGCACAATATATTGGCTGTGGTAATCTACATACGGATCTGTAACTATTCCAGTGATTTCAAAGCACTTCATGTGCTGCAGAGCAATTTAATCGGAATTGCCATTCCCATCAATTTCTGGTGAATCTGTGACCGTTATAACGTGATTTGTTAGATTAATAACCAGCGCTTCCTGTGCCATGTATTTTGAGTTGAAATGCGCACGGTGTTTGCCAGTGGAAATTTCTTCCATTTGTACGGAGGAGAATGTACGAAAAAGAAGCAGTTATAAAAGCACGTGGAATTCATCTGGCATTGTTGATAAGAGACGTAATTTTCTCAATTAATTACGGTGTAGCACTAGTCTTCTTTAAGGGAAAACTGAATTGCTCTACACTATACTCATACACGAAATCTTAAAAATCATCTCGCCAATCCTGAATTTTGAATAGTTATCATTTTTCACTCCTCTTGGCTTGTAGGACTGCTTGCACGATATCGTAATGTGTGTTATCTACTTCGTCCCTAGATTCATTAGTTGAGAATTTTGGTTTGGTGAGAAGAAATTGGATTAAAGGAAGTCTAAAACACGATGCTTTACTAGATCTACAAGAATTTGATGCTGGGCACGCTAATGTACTGTGGCTGACGCAGATTCCTCATGTGACAATTTCAGTTTTTAATTTTTTAACAATTCCATTCACACTCGTCCAGTATTTATTGCTGTTGTGTCACATACGATTATTTTGAAGTTCTTCCATGCATCAAATTGATTCACCAAACTTCGCATTAAAAATATTCTGTGATAATCAACATTCACATTTTACTATACCTAATTTCAATCCTCTAAGATTACCACTTGATACTCGTGGTTTGCAATTCGCTTAACGTCAAAACGAAGGCAGAAATATTTCTCTTCTTTTGCAAATAGATTTTATTTTGCGCTTCGCATTCTTCGCTACTTCTTATAACAAGCTCGCCAAACACCTGAAGGTGAATAGTGTTTGGATACACTGATAAATGGAGAGTGGACGCAGTAGCTTATATACTTGTAAGTAAGATTAGATGATTTAAAATGTTTTCAAATCTTCCTGTTAAGGATAGATCCGAAAATTTTGGAAAGTTCTCATGTTAAGACAATAGGACGATAGGTAAAACCGTAGAAGTTTAAGAGGATTCTACTTTTTTTTTGACACAGTCTGAATGAACACACCCTTCCAGCAAAGATCTTCGTGACAACACACTGGATCTGAAACGGATTGGTGGGGTAAGTTTTTTTTATGGCCAACCTTGCATAATGAATGTTTTAGTATAATCAGGTCACAAAAGTTCATCTTTTGCGACAACAGGAGATTCCAAAAATTTTTTGCAAAAATTTTTTTAATCATGAAACTCTAATATATTTTATATATATATATATATAGTATATATAATATAGTATTATATATATTAGTATTATATATAATATATATGTATATTTTATATATATATATATATAATAATATATAGTATTATTATATATATATATATATATTATAATATATATATATACTATAATATATATTATATTATATATATATTATATATATAATCCAAAAGTCCAACATTAAATGAATTGTATTTCTTTTCTCCTAAATTTAATTTTTGTACATACTTAAGACCAATAACATTTGCCTAAGTTATTGTCTCATTCGTTTTAAAATTAAAGATTGAAAACAATATAAACGCTTAAGGGCTTGTTAGTCATCCTAATGTGGGAATTGGGATTGCGTTCCGCTAATTCCGCAATTGCGGAATGATTTAGGCATTCCCGCTAACTGCAATTCCGCACCTTTTTTCAAATTATCGCAATCGGCCATTACTAGCTATATTTTTTTATGGTATGGTCATTAAAAATGTGAATTAGCGGACTAAAGAGCGGAAGCGCCCACCTCTGATATATACTAGATATATTATATATATTATTATATATAATAGTATAAATTATATAATGAATATATATATATATATATATATATATATATATATATATATGATATATATCTATATTAATATGAATATATATATATTGATATAATATATTATATATAATAATATAGTATATATTTATATATATATAATATATATATATATATATATATATATATATATATATATTAATAATATATAATATATATATATTATATTATATATATTCTATATATAATTAAATATATAATATGATATATATATATATATATTTATATTTATATATATATATATATTATATATACTATAATATTATTAATATAGTATATATATATATAGTATATATATATATATATATAATATACTATAATATATTATATTATATATATTATAATTATATATATATATTTAATTAATAATAATATATATATATATATATAATATATATATAATATGAGAGAGACTATAACGTTATATATATCTATATATATATATTTCTGACGGCAGGACTGAATGATTTGCAAACAGGGAAGAAATAAAAAGAGAGAAAGAGCAGAAGAAAGATTGAGAATAATGTTAAAAATCTACAAGATAAAATCTAGAGAAATTCTGAATGATTTTATTAAAGTAATGGTAAAAGAATGAAACATTACAGAACTATGTCAAAAGGATCAGGTCAAAATGAGGAGAATTAGGGCTACTTGGATAGCAACCAGACACTTCAATTTCTTCTAACAACTACAAAACCAGCATTGGAAACCAATTGACCGAGAAGTATGGTCTAGAAAACTCTGGGAGGAAGAATTAAGAGGATTGATGGAAAAAAAATCCTAGTCACGCTGATAGGGTGAAAACCCTACCTGGAGTTTAAAACTCACAGACTAGCATTGGAAACCAATGTTCCTAAAAGCACAATCTTTAAGAAAATTCTGGGAAAAAGAGGTTAGGAACCAGAAGGGATACGATGTTAATCCCATTGACAGGGTATTAACCCTTTCTGGGGGTACGCATGGAAAAGAAGATAAACTTTGATTTTAAGAAGGGTAGATCTTGCCACTTGCATTTTTAAAAATTTATGTAGTATATTATTATCCGTTGTTGTTTACGAAAGTCGAGCAAAGGTTTATAATTATTTATTTAGATTTCTCAATATTGGATGAATTAAGGACTTTAATCTTTGGTCGAGTGCATCAAATGTCTATTCATTAGAATGGGGGAGCAAAAAATTGTGAGTTTTAACATAGGATAACAGAAATTGGCTGGATGAGCAAAGCTATAGTATTATGCATTTTGTCAGACGATGTAACATAGGTTTCTGGTATGATCCAATAGGGTGTACTCGTCGATTGTTCTATGCTGGGTTCACATTTTCTCTATGTGGCAAAACGAATTTCAATAACGAATATTTTAAAAGTAATTCAGTTGTGGCAATCAAATAAGTGATGTTTAATTTTAAACATAATCTACAAAAAAAAAAAAATGGTAAATGGCTGAAGTCTGTTGACGGAGAAAAGGATCTAGGTGTGGTTATTAGTAGCAATTTTAAAATAAAGCATAAAAAATGATAGCTAGTATAAACCATAACTTTAATTACTTATACAAGTAAGGAAGAAATGCTCAAGCCTTATAATAGATATTAATTGAACACTGTTAACTAGTTTGGACTCCTTACCGAAGGAATAACATTGATATACTTGAGACAGTACAGTGTAGAGCTAAAGGAAGAATTATTGTAATAAGAATTATGAGATTGAAGAAAATGGAAATGTTTTCTTTGGAAAGATTTCTTAGAGAGGATATGGGCCAGGGTTATGAAATTTTGTCATATCTAAACACTACTGAGAAAAGTTGGTTCTTCAAACAAGACTAGAGCTAAGAAATAAACAATAACTAGAGTTTCAAATAAGAACTAGAGGCCACAACAGGTAAAGAAAAAAAGAAAGTATTTTTCCAGGATGAGAAAATATTTCACCAACCGAGTATTTTATATTTAGATTGGTTTGCCTCAAGTTCACTTGCAACTTTTAAATATAGGATGGATATGCATATAAATTATTTGAGTGTTAAATAGTTAACATGCATTGTGTTTTTGTTTTATATTTGTTTCAATGGGGCCTTTCTTTAAGCAATAGATTACTGTTGTTGCTGTTGAGTTTGTTTACAGTACTAACCACGGCACCCAAATTAGTGGGCATGATAGGTTGGAAATCAAAATCTATGAGTAAGTCCTAACAAAATGTTGTTAATATGCCTGAAAATTGGGGAAGCCTGACCAAATACTACGCAGCCATAGCCTAACATTGATCGGATTAGGGAAATGTCAAGGGACTTGCGATCACAGGCTCAGGAATGTGAGATGAGATGACGTAATAGGTCAAACGCACGATGACAAGTCGTTTTCAGGTGTTTAATGTGAGGTGCGTATGTCAAGTGGTCATCCAGAATGAGGCCAAGAGATCTGACCTGTGAAATAACAAGAATGACTGAACCATATATGGTTAGGTTCGCGAGAGGAAGATGGTAGGCACTTCGGCTCCCTTTTTCCCGAAATAATACTGCTGAGCGGGTTACAAGATAAGATGTAAGTTACCCGATCGTAAAATATTCTAAATAGGTATTTGGAGTTAACGTTCAAGAAATCATAAACTGGCACCAGCAATGTGTAAGGCCAGATTATCAACACGCAGAGAAAACTTGAGTCGCTAGGATGGTAGTAACGATGTCATTGACTCCGAGAGCAAATAATAATATACTAAGGACACTGCCCTGCGGAACGCTTTCATCCGGAGTAAAGTGGCGTGATAGAACAAACGAGCACTGGACCTGGATAGATATGTCTGACAGGAGGTATTGTATTAAGAGAGGAAGCTGTCCTTGGAAACTGAGCGTGTGGAGTTTAAGGAGGAACCCAGTTATCTACGTTGTGCCATGAGCTTTTTCAAGGTAAAAAAAAAAGACCCCAAGAATCAACCAGTCGGTTGGGAAAGCTTTCCGAATTTTAACAAGGGATCCGCAGTCGGATGATTTTTGCAGAAGCCAAACTGAAAGTATAAAAAAGTCTCGCGACTATCTAAAACAGGGAGGCAACGGCCTGCAACCATTTTGTCCATTATTTTGTAAGTAGGACAGTTCTTTGGTTGTCCGTCAACTTCGCATTTTTCCCAGTTTTGGGAATAGGGAATACAAAAGCTGTTGTTCAAACAGATGGAAAAGAAGATACTATCCAGATCAAATAGAAACGCTGATGCAGATAAGTGAATGTGACGGAGCATTATGTACGAAATGATATCTGGGCCAGGGGCACAGTCTGTGATATTTGCCAGTGCAGTTAGATACTCTGTAAGTGTAAAAAGACGGTTATAGGTAAGATCTTCCGCTTTCACTGTCGAAAAATCTGGCGATAAAGGGTTAATCCTTAGTTTTTGAAAGGCTTCAGGATAGTAGAAAGAGTTCGAGTTGCTAGGAAAGCTATGGCATATTGCCAAAGGCTGCTTGAGCTGTTGGAGCGACGAGATATTTTTCTGCACAGTTTTCCACACTGAAGAAAGCCAAGTTGTAGAGTTGACAGTCGAAGTACAAGTTCAAAAGTATTGTTTGTACGTTTGTCGATTGATTCGACGACAGCTCGCCGCAGCCGCTTTGAAAATGATCATGTTTAGAGTGGTACGGGTCCGTTTATATTTTCTGTAAAGTTTTTCTTTCGGTTTGCTGTGCAAACTCTTGGGAACTAAGATGTTGCCGAACTCCAACCTGCGAAAGAGGCGTCGGCGAAAGGTTCAGCAGCCTGTGACTGACAATTTTGTTGGAAGAAGTTAAAAACGCTGTCAGTTGGTCTGTGAAAACAACTCATTGAAAGAGAAAGGGATAGCTTGTGGCTCGATTGAAAATGGCATCCCTACTCTCGCAGGTGGAATGAGGTTTTTAAACATTGGGTCTCAATGCGAGTTCAGCTTATAGGCTACCAGGTAAGGTCACTGTCCGTATGCTAAATCATTCATAGCGGGAACATGTGAAGCAATTCATAAGAGGGGAGCAAAGGGTGATATCTATAGACATGGTGGGAGGTGTGTTCTAGTACTTTTCATAGGTTAGTTAGTCTAAGTGTTAAGGTAACCCAAGGGAATTAGGGATAGAGATAAACAAAGAACTTAATGTTCTTGGGCGCGGTGACGGAGTCAACTCCTCAGTGACGAAGGTTGAGATCTCCTAATATGAACAACCAGATATGGGAGCTCTTGAAGAAAGCGCCGACTAAGTCTGGTAGAGAATCTAGCCAAGGAGTTCAACAGACAGTGAAATCGGTGGACAGAAGGATTCGTGTTGCCACTGCTTGAAGTCTATTATAGTTCGAAGAGGGATCTGGAGAATATGGAAGAGAATTAATGAAATGAAATTCCGGCGCCTCCCTTTTGTTGTCTACTCGTTCCATAACCGATTTGGCGACTGTTGTATTCTGATATAGTGTTAAGAGGTCTTGGTGGCATAAGTTATAGTCCTTGCAAACAAACGCACTTTGTTTTCAAATTATATTTAGTAGTTGAACCGCGTTCGCTCAAAATTAGAATATACCACGAACAATTTCCATTTAAGAAGGGGGCCATTATCTGTTTTGGCTATAGTACTTGAGGATTGGTCTTTCTTGAGCAAATGTGAGAGGCTGAGACGAGTGAGGAGCTAATAAATCCTGGTGGCAAGTGAATAGTCGTGCTAAAAGTGTATTTGTTGGTACTGACCCAAAGTTTCTGGGGGTGGGGGAGGAGTGTTGTTGTAGATGTTTGGTGGAGGGGCTTCGCCATAAATACGAAGTAAGTTGAATTCGTCCAAGCCAATAATTTTATTATTGTGGTATGTAGTTGGTCGTTGGAGAGTAACAGAAATACTTCAATATTTTGAGTGGGAGCGTTTTCTAGTATCTACCAAGCTTAAGGCGTTCAGTTAAATAGGTTAGTAGAGTGATAGACGGTTTGCTGTGGGAAGACTAGTGTAGGAAAACGTGGTCTACGAAAAACTAACAACCTTTTAGTGCATCGGTCCGCTGGAGTTTGTGAGGTTGGGTATTCAATAATGGGTTCCATTCGGGTACAGAATAGTGCCGATCTCCTGGAGGAGAGTTGAAGGGACATCTCGGCGCATTCCCAATGCAGAGAACGCCTGGACATTTGTGGTGTATGCTTTGAACAGTTTTTTCTAGTTTCACGCTCCTCTCAGAAGCCAAAAATACCTAAAAGTAAGATGGGGTATCGTCCACATCAAGCCCATTTAGGAACTGTAATTCATTTGATCCGGTAGGGTATATTAAGAATCCTTTAGGGAGTGCTGTGATGGAAACTCGGAAGAAGCAGGTTGGCCTGGATTAGAAGAGCTGGAATAATCCAGCAAGCTATCATAGGGGTTGGTTGGTGGGTTGTCGACAGCTGTTAGTTGACTGGGCAATAATCTATTGAAAATTTGTCGAAATTTTGATTGAAGAATATACCTTAGCGGCGAATTCTCCTTCTGAGTTTTGCATTTTTTACAGCGGAGGTCAATTTGATGTGTTCTGCTTTAATTCAGATGTTCTATATTGTGGCGAAAAATCGTTGGTTTTCTATCTTTTGGTTTCTGCTGCAGAACTTTCACTTGTTCGAGATAAGAGCAATGGTAGGAGATGGTTAAGGGACGTAAGTTTGGCGAACTCATTCGGGAGGGTGGAGGGCAGAGTTTTTCGGCTGGCAATGCCCTCCAAGATTTGTAGTCGGTGAGTAAACTTAGCTTCGTTGCTGGTTGGTTGAAAGCCAGTACTCGAGGTAGAGTTGTTAACGGCATCTTGGGCGAGAGATTCGACCGAAGGCTACTTTCGGACTATTTGAATAGTCAGTAATATAGGCGATGCAGGCGGGCAGAATGCAGCAATTGCAGGAGTTCTACTGGAATAGGGCTGTGTCGGTGGGTTGACACGTGGAAACGGAGAAGCTGCTGCAATTGTAGCGTAGGATTGTCGTCGTCTTCTAGGATATTTGTCTTTGAGATGGTGTATGTCATCTCTCCTGCTCAATTTTTTCATGGTACATAATTACAAAACCTCCTGTTCAAACAGTAAGATGGTCATTTTAGGGAAGAGCCACTGTCGGGGACCCCACAGTTTTTTGAAGTGTGGTGCTTTCACAGGAAATGTGCAATTCTTTTCCGCAGACCGCACAGATGTCACGCGGTCCCTTACAGTATTTTAGGGAATGACCAAACCGCTGGCACTTAAAGCAGCGTCTGAGTCGGGTAACAAATGGACGAACATTGTAGTTTGTAAACGGTGTTTTAAGTCTGTAGGTCAGCAGAAAGTGAGGATTTTGGGTTGTCAGGGGAGTTCGACTTGGGGGGGGGAGGGGAAACCTCATTACATTTGCAACAGGAAATCTCTTCTATTGGAGATGGCTTAGAATAAAAGCAGAATTCACTTTTCTGCATGGTAGCATAAACAGTGCTTTTGGATGCGTTTCTTATTTCGTCAGGAGCAGCTAGCTATAAGAGGAATATCGCCAAGAGGCGTTACGGATGACAAGATTGAAATTGATTCAGAGTAGTAGCTTGAACGAGAAGGAACCCGCTTGTCATTAACGTGACGGGAGGGTCTTCAACTCCTAAAGCTTTTTAAAATGCATCACAAAGAATAATAGTTCTGTGGTCGGCCAGATGTTTGAACGTGGTGGATCGCAATAAGTAGCACATCGTAAATGATGTGACACCCAAGCAGTCCCGGAGGAGTGGGGGGCGAGCCATATGCGGAGTAAACAAATGAAAACGACTAGGACGGGGAGCACCTTTTATGGGTTGCCCCAACCATTTTGGCACTCGGGATGTCGAGGGCGTGTCAGGCGATTTCTGATGCGGATTCTGCTGTAGTTATGCTGGGGGTATCTTTTTCCAGGTGAATTTGGAGTAACGAATCGTGCGTCATGTGCTGAATAGTATCAATTTTCCAGTAAGATAGATTTCCTTTAATTCAGAGTCATTTATGTTATCATATTGTTTTATTCATCAGAATTGCCGGAGGGACAATTTTAGTAACCTACTTCCGATAACTATATTCCCATTTAAATTGTTCTCAACCCTCATTGGGAGTTTCGATGCCCATCATTTGTGCTGATTGTCGGAGGGAATAGTCTCTTATTATTACTGATGTTCTAGATGGGGTTACAGGGAATAAAAGAACTCAAACTTCTATGTGTACTTAGTATTTTCGTTTGCACTATGTAACTGACCCGTGTGTGTGTGATGTGTATCCTTCCACTTATCCCTTTCAGCATACATGATTGACTGCCAGGGTGCCTCGTTCTGCTATAGTAGTGTAAGGGTGAATTGCGGTACCGTTTCATCTTATCTTCTGTTGGATAAAAAATAACCTTGCTGTGAATGGAAGAGGATTTTCATTAATGTAATATTATGATTTTAATTTCTAGTTTGTAATAAAAATGTCGATAGTATAGGTCTATATGTCCTTTAACTGATGACGGGAATTGTCATATCTGTACATTTATGGTCACATTTATTTTTCCTGGGTACCTTGTAGGGATGATTCAATAATTCTTATGTTTCAATATTATTAGTTTTTTATTATATAATATTTTTTTTTCTTACGTTTTTTTTTTTTTTTTTTTTTTTTTTTTTTTTTTTTTTTTTTTTTTTTTTTTTTTTTTTTTTTTTTTTTTTTTTTTTTTTTATTTTTTTTTTTTTTTTTTTTTTTTCGAGATTTTAGTGGTACTTTTGTTTAATCATTTTTTTTTTTTTTCTCTAAGTATTAACATATTTTTGTCAATTTTGTATATAGTCAAAACCATTTTTCACCTTTGCTAATGCTTTTTTATATGTTCATTTTTTGTTTTTTTTGTTTCTGGTAACTTGTTAAATGGAGATAATATGTATACACTTATTCATTTTGTATTATTTATATGTTTTTAATTCTTTGGTATGTTCTATTATATTTACTAATATTTTTATTCTGTTCTATTTTTTTGTGTATTATTTTTATTGTTCGTATTAATTTTTTATTTGTTATATTATTTTTCTTTTATTTATTTTTTTTTTTTTAATGACTATCGTCCACACGGTTTAAAAACTCTGTGTTAATATAATTTGTAGTGCTATATGTTACAATTCTAAAAGATCACTTAAGAGAAATTTTCACAATTATTGAGAATTTAATTTGTTTACCGGTGAGTTTTTCATAACATTTTAATAAATAATAGATTTATCAAGAATTGTTTCAATAAACATGTTTAAGCATCTTCCATTTGTGTCAAGCGACCCATCCAGCACTTGCAGCAATATATTGAATACGTCGGGATGCGCTTTCTCAATTTCGTCGAGCAACATACGGAATGGTTTGCACACTCTGAAGAAAGATTACCTTACAGTATTATTTTAATTCCGTTATTCTTATTTATTTGTCTGTGCAATGAATCCAATTATATTTACTTTAACTTTTGTAGAGGTTTCATAGTATCTTCAATATAGTAATAATAAGTGTCCGTAAATTTTTTTTATTTTATTAGATTTATATTTGGTCATCACGGGGTCATATTACGCACGTTATCTCACTCCATCTCTTCGGATGACTTTAATCCATAATAATTTTTTTCCGAGTCCGGTCTCTAATTTTTTTTGTTTCGTCGCTTCATTTCCCACATACAAGGAAATGAAATATTTAAGTAGAAGAGCATGACGTAAGTCAAAAGGAAAGCAGTACACCCTTAAGTGAGAGCCAATAGCAGCTAAAAAAAATCCACCCTAGGGCTTTAAAGACTGCGAACGGATCTCTCACTGTGGTAATCTGCTAATTTAAATGTAGGATTCATGTTTCATCGGGCCAGGATCAACAACCATACCCCTCTACAAACCACCACCATCACGCCTATGAATGCAACCTTTCTTACTCGCTCTGCCACAATACACATTCCTTTCCTGACTCAATCCACTTTTTCTTCAGCCTCCCAGCCGGAACGATTTCCAACACACTACCCTGCATGCGAATACATGCGCTTAACTGACCGACTATCATCCATCCTTTCCATAGATCAAACGCATCTAATACACATACTCATTCTCACTCATTCTCCCCTTTCCATTATTATCTCAATTACGGCTTTTCTTCAAAATCAAACACCACGCATATCAGAAACAACTCATTCCTCCAACAAACAACTCCTTAACACGTTCGTTCCTCACCCTTTAAAATTTCAATTCTTCTCCCTCCTTTACTTCTAGAACCTAACACCCCTAAGATTATTTATCCATCTGAACAGATTGCACCGCATGCTGAAAGATTGGCAACACTTAGATCTGAAGACCTCTTTA
>JABUQX010026431.1:0-7500 GCA_015478945.1 Trachelipus rathkii
AAATTCTACAAATTTAACAAATTTCACAAATTTTAAATTTTATCGTCCTTTCAATAGTGTAGGTGGTGTTGACTACACTAAACATTTCTTTGTCAAAGTCCAATAGTTCAACATCAACCAAAAAATGTAATATTGTTGTACACTTGTCGCTCAACATTCGTTGTGTGTATTTTAATTGTATCCCGTGACATGTCTGCAAATCTTGTGTGCAATCGCAAGCGTTTTGTCAAAAACTGAAGTTTGGAAGTTCCATTCTTATATTAGTACAATGCCCGTTCTTTAATAGAACGGCGGATGCTCTTTATATCATTTTCGTGGTTCGGAAACAGGTTCCGGATTTCTGAGTCAAAAATCAATTTAAACATATCATTTCCTTTGTCATAGCCCTTGCAAGGATATCATCAAAAATGATTCAATACGGACTGTCAAAAAACTGCCTCTACAAGACAGTAGGCGTAAAAGTTGGAATATTTCGATTTTTAATCACTATCCATGACTTGCGAGAATGTGCTGAACGCTAATTAACTCGAGAGCCGGTGCTTGAATTACACCTTTCGGAACAACGATATTGTATCCCTAACACACCAAATTGTTTTCCCTAAACCTTGCCTCAATACACAGCTCTCATTTCAAACTGATCCCTCACTTCTCTCACCATTCCCCTTCAAGAAGAAAGGAAACTTCATTCAGTCCTCAAGAGATCTCGAGATGTTTGATTGGACTTTTAGACAACCGAATACCTCTTAAGCCTGAGAGAAGTAGGAAGAGATCTGTACCAGGTCGCATGGAAAAATAAAGTAAAAGTGGGGGACGTTGTACTTATTAAAAGTCCTGTAAAGGAGCGCCCATATTGGCAAATGGGCAAAATCCAAACGCTCATATATGGAGATGATGGTGAAGTTCGTTCAGTTAAAGTCCGTACCCCAGGAAGGCTAATAAATGTGTATCCTGTTAAACATTTATTCCCTCTGGAATTATCTTTGACTCATAGTGGGAATCGGAATAGCTCGTTAGGAACTGATGCAACTTCTACTACGATGGTTCCTTTACCATTTTCTTCTCAGGCAACCAGTCCTAGTGTAATCCCAACCGTAACCAATGATAATTCCACAACAAATCAACAATCTCGTCCTAAAAGAAAAGTAGTGGTCGTGGCGCGATCCAAATTCTCAATGTCGGTATTCGAGTTCGGGAATCGGAATCACAGAAGAATCCTCAGATTCTGATTATTAGTATCATTATTTCGATAATTAATGATTAAAGATCTTTTTTTTCTTTTGTTTTATTATGATCAGTTATTTGCGTAATTTATGCCATCGCCCCCGCCCAGGATATTAAATTTAATCTTTAGTATCTCAAATGATTAGTCACACTCTCACTTTCTATTATTTGTCAAATGTTCAAAATGGTAATTACTGATTTAATGCTTGGTTTTTCATTATTCATTTTTTTTTTCGCTATAATTGGAGAAATGTTTCAATAAGAACAGCAAAATCTCACTCGGTAAAAAAATTACCTAATTCAAGGTCTTTTTTCCTTTTTGCTTCGTGTCGAAAAATACCGTCTGTGAATCTGTTCTTTTGCTTTTTACTTTCGTGTTTGAATATATACCGAGTACCATTTGTGAATCTCTCGTGTTATTGCCTTTTGATCGATTCGAATATTCGTAAAGAAGTCTTTAATTTGCATGATCAAAATAGCTGTTATGGCTTTCAAGTTTTAACTATTCAAATAAATTGTGATTTAAAACCTGGTGTGGTTCAGTATCAAGACCTACGTAATGGTGAGAGAGAAGCTTACCCAGTAACAACTGTTGATCATGAAAGAACGTAATTCAATTATAACTGTGGGGAAAAGAATCAATTCCCATCAATTAAACGCGCTGCCGTTCTATCTATCTGATTTACTCAACGTAATTGTTTTTTGTTTCTTTTCATATTTTTTTAAGGGTGCATATCTCGCAATCTGGTAATATTTGAAGTTAAATTTTAAATTTTATCACATTTAAGTTACTTTAAACTACCTATGCATAAAAATGTGTATTTTTGAATCATCTTAAAGTTAACGAGGAGAGTACATAATTTTAATAAACTCGATGGTTAGTATATAAACTATATACATATATACAATATACATATACTACATATATACATACTTACATACATACATACAATTATTATCATATATATCATATCATACATATATTATAACACCTGTAAGATACATAATATATACATATATACATATATAACAGTATATACATAGGTATATTTGACTGTTAGGATCATATATACATGATATACATATTACAATTATATACATATATATGTCATATAGATCTATATTACATTATTTAGCATACTATATCAATCATACTACATACATAGCATACATACATACATTACAACATACATACATAATACATACATACATACTACATGACATACATACATACATACATACATACATACATACACATACATACATACATACATAATACATACATACATATATACTATAAGTATCGATCTAGATATATCATATATATAGTAGTATCAGTACTAATATATATATATCATATATATATATATATATATATAGTATACTAGTAATTAATATATATATATATAATAATATATTATATGCAAAAGGTCAATGCTTAACGGTTTTTGATTTACTACTGTTCACATAACATAAGTCCAGTACAGATTGGAAATAAGCAAGTAAGTATAGTTTAATAAGATAAACTAGAATACACATGATATGAAGCAATACAATCTTAGATATAACCTTGGGAGGTACCCAACTCTTCTGCATAACAACGATGTGTAATCCAGTCATGAATGAACGTACTCTCAACACCCCCTCTCGGCATATGACGATGATTTCACATTCGCAATGTTTTTAAATCCTAATCCTTTGCAAACATAAATGATGCTCATCTTTTCTTCTTTATCACCATGTTTGAAGGCAGATTGATAAAGTTTTCTCGGCGTCCACGGTTGACTCAGTTTCGGCATTACTTCGTCTCCCTCGTCCTCTAAGAGCAAAATGTAGCTATCGATCCTCTGAAATACGATGCGTCTATATGCATCTCAGGATCCTCGTTTCCCCGGATCATTCTAAGAGTCATAGAGGGGCTATTTCCATTATTTATCACCCGTCTCCTCAGATGCCGGAAATAATGTTTCTTTGTACAGAGTTTCCTCCGTGGATAAATTTGAACGTCCGAGCTAGTTAAACGAAGTTTTTTTCTTCTTCAGACGCATATTCTATTGCCGTTACTCTCTTCTGATACCAAGGCAAAAATTTCCTGCTGGATCTAGTCTGTGTAATCGTACTCATTCCTCTGGTGTTTTTATTCATAAAATACAACTTTCGTAGCCAAAAATGTGCGTAGTGCGCAACTGTGCACGCGCTTTCCAGTCCTATAATTAACCAGGAACACTCCATTTAAAGTGCACCTGGAGTGGCAATCATTACGTGAAATAATTTGCAGTAAAACTAGGTCTTCTTTGCAGAATCTATTGTGGTAGGTTGCGGATTCGACTGAAAGGAGACATCTTGCCATTTCAAGCTACGTTCTGTTTTGGCCGCTCAGAAATTCATTTGTTGATGCGCCGGTATGGAACACTGAGAGGTTCTTCCAGATGCCATTCTCAACACTTTAGAAAATTTTGAAAAATCATGAAGAAAGCGGATTGTAATAGATGTGAGCTTTTGAAAATATGTTTATTTTTTCACCCGACTGATTTCCTACAATAAATTTATATTCTTTAAATTCTTGCTTATTGCTTCCACTTTTAATTCTTCAGGAATTTTTTTAAAACTATCCGAACACCAGTCTATGAAAGTGAAAAATATTTATGATTTCCGAGTGGATGGGAATTCGAGTAACTGTCCACATTATTGATTCGGAATGTAACATTTTCCAAATAAAGTTTTGTAGCTTTCGCGTGAGACTTTTTAAAAGGCCAATTTGAAGTCCATTTTATTTATACGCATGTTTCACAAGTTAGTGCATATCAGAAGTTTAAAGGTTTTATCGCGATGCCACCAAATGTTTATTTCTAAACTTTTCAAATCTTTATATTTAAATGACCACCATTCTGCGATGCCGCAAGAGTCTCTTATATCAGAAGATTTTAATTTCGAGCGCTAACTGAAGCTTTTTCCCCTTTGGGCAAAAAATAAATTAATAAAAGAAATAAAAAGGTATTTTTTTTTTATTTTCACTATCAATAAAAGTTTTCCGTCTTTACCATATATTTTTTGAGTGGATTATCCTGTGAAAATACAACTTTGCATCCTGTGTGATCGGTCAATTTTGTTTAGACAGAATAGTTAAATTTCAGTATGTGTAAAATTTGGGCACGTAAAGAGCTTCATTGTTATATTAACGTTTTAATTTCTCTTCCTAGTTGACTTTTTAAATTAATACTGCCTGGTACCATTTATAAAAGTTACAGGTGCATTTGCTAACTCAACTCCCATGGGATTAGGAGTACTTAATTCGGTAAAATACTTATCTTTTGAACACATATGCGCAGTTGATCCGCTATCTAAACACCATTTCACGGAGACATTTTCATCGGGGCTCGCAGATAAAACCACGTGATTGGCATTTTTCTTCAGGTTCCGTTTCTTGACCAATTTTAGGTTCTAGCACTTTGAGCTATACGGCCCAAATAAGTTACCATTTTGTAACATCTGACATGCTGATTTTCCACATAGGTCGCTTTTTCCGTGACTATTTTTCTTACAAAATTGTATTCAATTGGTTACCATAGCATCATCTGTAGTATTAGTGACGACCTTTGATTGTCTATCTTCTCTTCTCCATAATTTTTAACTCTTAAGATTTCCTGCTTGCGACGTCAGACAAAATTCCGTCTCGACTTTCATTGCGCATGCTGAAGTACTCGTATCTCATCAGGGCAATACTATAATAATGATAGTAATAATCTAACACATCCCCATGAATATCAATTTTCAACTCACGCAAATTTACTCACGGCGTCGAAAAAACTATCCAAGTAACCTTTTACATCTTCATCGGCCTTTAGCTTACTCAGAGTTAGTTGTTTAAGCAACATTGCCTTAACGCGCAGGATTCTTGTGATTGATAAATACCTTTTAATTTTTCCTAAACTTGATAAAGAGATTTAAATCTTTAATTTGGTTTCAACTTCCGATGGGTGTAAATTAATAAAGCTATCTAATTCGTACTTAGCTTTACGATCGATCGTAATCCCATTGTGTAGCTTCTGATGAATTTTCTGCTTTTCTTTTCATCAACTGACGTTAGTTCCCATAGAACGCTTCGTTAATTAAATAAATGCTTGCGGCTTGAACAACCCAAGTATCATAATTATCCTTTCGTAGGGGTTCGATACGTATTGCTGTAGAACTTGCCATGATACAGTTTTATTTCTGCACCCGATGTTTTGTTTTTTTAGTATCGTAACTTAAATTGATCAATCTTTAAGTAGCAAGAAGTAGCAAATGCACGCACGTAGTAATTTTAGTAACTAACTAACTCGCTCTGCTACCATGCAGAAGTCCAAAGTATCTGTAGTTTCACTCTGCAATACGCCAATTCTAAATTACATAGAGAGAGGGGGGTTTACGAATATTTAGTTACAAACACCATTCTTAATATTACAAACACATTATAACCAAAGTCCCATTATCTAGAATTGGAATAGCAAGTAAGTATATTATTAAGATAAAATAGAATACAATGATTTATGAACAATACAATCTTAGATATAACCTTCGGAGGTACCAACTCTTCTGCATAACAACGATGTGTAATCCAGTCATGAGACGTACTGCTTTCACAATATAATATAGTATATATATTATACTATATTAATATATATATATATTTATATAATTAAAAAAATATATAATGATATTATATATAATATATAGTATATATATATATATATAGCATATATTATATATATAGTATATATATATTACAATACATACATGACTATACATACATACATACATATTATAGTATTAATATATATATATATACTTATATATAATATATAATATAATATATAATATAGATTATATTATATATATATATATATACATATATCATATATATATTAGTATAAATAATAATATATATATGCAAAGGTCAATCTGTAACGGTTTTGATTTACTACTTTCACATATAGACATTAATTGCTCTATCCTTTGCTGCTGAACCAAATCCTTTTTTACGTACTGGGTTTTACGTTACAAATTACTGAGGAAATCATATTTCGGAAATACATTTTCGATATATTTGTATTTGGAGACCGACCAATGAGCAATAAGAATAATGAAGGTTACTTTTTCATCAGGATTACTCAGTCCCAGGAGAGGAGAAGCCTCAGGCTACCGAAATTAACAAGAATATTGAGGGTATATTTTGTGTATTTTTTTAATTTCTTGATATTCTTGATTCTTTTCATACCTTTTGTGATTTAAATAAATTGTGTAATAAATATAAACTAACGTTTAGATTAAACTGTTCGTTTATTTATGTATGTACGCCTTAATGATAAAATAATGATAATAATTGCTGGTGGTGAGGACACCTTACTGAAAACTAGCTTCCATAGCGCCAAACCGTTAACGGCTAAAAACATCTTAGTGGATGCTAACTATTATTATTAAAGGCCAGCTTTTATTATATAAATTTTATTTATGCATGTTTTAAAAAGTTAGGCGTAGATAAACTTGATGGTTAATTAAGCATTAATCATCTTGTAACTTTGATCTTCGATAACGCATATGCCAAGATCAGATTATTATCTGATCTTGGCATATGCGTTTTCGAAGATCAAAGTTACAAGATGATTAATGCTTAATTAAGCATCAGACCTCCTTTAAAGGGGATTTATAGTGAAAAAACATGCATAAATACAATTTATATAATAAAAGCTGGCCTTTAATAATAATAGTTAGCATCCACTAAGATGTTTTAAGCCGTTAACGGTTTGGCGATATGGAAGCTAATTTTCAGTAAGGTGTCCTCACCACCGGCAATTATTATCATTATTTTATTCTACCGAAGGCTCAAAAAATGATTGACGTTTGCACTTACGGTAAAGCTGTTAGCTTCATCAGATTCAACATATATTCTTTGGGACTTTCCTTTATATCTTAAGATGAAGAAGAAAATGAGTTTTAAATTTTTGTACCCTCGGTTATCAAATTACAGCTACAGTAAGTTTCTAAACGATAAAATCCTCAATCTACATTGTTTTACAAATCGATAATAGATTGGTTTCACACGTGTTTTTTTATTACTAACACCAACCAGAGCCTATGGAGAGTTATATTTTATCTATATAATTTTTGCTACTCTTTAATTATTCACACTCCTCACAGACCTGTCCCAACGTATTATTTTAGATTTTAATCAAAATTCCCCCTTGGATAACTGATAAATTAGAAGCATTTAAATAGGCTTCACATTACATGGTAGAACAA
>JABUQX010026431.1:25000-35000 GCA_015478945.1 Trachelipus rathkii
TGTATGTATGTATGTATTGGTTATGTATGTTTATGTATGTATGTATTGTATGTATGTATGTATGTATGTTATGTATGGTATGTATGTATGTATGTATGTATGTATGTATGTATTATGTATGACATGTATTATGTATGTATTATTATGTATGTATGTTGTATGTATGTATGTATGTATGTATGTATGTATGTATGTATGTATGTATGTATGTATGTATGTATGCTGTTCTAGTCAACTAGAGTAAATACGCCCAATCGCTCAAAATGTTCATAAAAAACCCACGCACCACCCTATGGCCTGTCAATATCCCACATAGGTTACATATCAACTAGGTTACTTCTAAAACAAAAAACTATAGCTAAGGTACATGCTAATCACGCTACGATCTTTAATGTTTGTCCTAGTTACAACATGCAATTTTACGTTAATAACTAGATAAAAACCATCTAATTTGGCTTAATCAAAATGTATATATGATACCCAAACTATTCATATACCTATTCAACCCTTTTTTAAATGTTGCAAGTGAGTCACTCAACAACCTCCTGCGGTAAACCAATCCAAAAATAGATAACCCTATTACTGATTGAATGTTTTCTTACATCAATATGGCATGTCTTCTTAATTTTCATATCGTGTCCCCTGGTCTCCCGTCCGTGGTCTACTATGGAGAATTTATAGGTCTCAGTATTATCAATAAATGTAAATATTTTGTAGACTTGTATTATGTCCTCTCTAAGAAAACGCTTTTCTACAGAAAACATTCTTCATCCTCTTCTCATAGCAGTTACAACTTACACACATCAACCATAAATCATCCAAGTTGCTCAACTTTGAACTCTACCCAGCATAATACTAATAATACTAGGCTAAATTTATTATGCAGCTTACTCTTGTAAACGACATTGCGATTTTTATACCTAGCATCTTTTTGGCTTTATTCCTTGCTTCCAAACACTGATTAGCCACTTTCAAATTGCTGCTTATAATCACACCCAAATCATTTTCTTGATCCACTGACACAAGCCAATCCCCATTCATATTGTAGTCAAATCTTATATTTGGGTAACCTAAGTAAAGAACCTTACACTTTTAACTATAAAAATTAATTTGTCACTTATTTGCCCACTCAAGAAGTATGCCATTCTATGGAGCTAATTTATGAATGAATAAATATATTAGTCAGGTTAGAAGACAGTTTGAAATTTGTTTCCATAATGCTATAAAGAAAGTTTGTGAAACTTTGAGTAGTAGTAATTATTTAATTTGTAATTCGTCGAAATGGCTAATGTTTGAAACTATTTGTAATTATGTAATGTATTTAGATGGTTTAATAATCCATGTAACTCTGTATATAAAAACATAATATTTAAAAGAGGTATTGAAAAGGATAGTAAAAAACATTTGTAACAAAATATGAACTTGTTAATTTGTTTGATAACGATTTGGATGCTATCAAAGATAGAAATTAGTTTGTACAAAATAGAGGCTATCCATTTAGATAATATTAGGGATATGATATGTAATTTTAATTTATGATAGTTATGTTTTTAATTATTTAATATATTTTTTTTAATGTACTCAGCATTCGAAATAGAGAATTAAAGACTAAAGACTACATATCTATTTATCTATCTATATATCTATCTATCTATCTATCTATCTATCTATCTATCTATTGTGATGTCAGGATATATATATATATATATATATATATATATAATATATATATATATATATATATATATTATATATATATATATATATATATATATATATATATATATATATATATATATATATATATATATATATATATATATTATATATACATAATATATATATTATATATATATTATAATATATATATAGTATATATATTATATTATATATTATATATATATATATATATATATATATATATACAGTTAATACTTGCTATTTCCTCTTAAACCAACATAGGAGAGGATTAAAGGTTAGTTTTATTTCTTAACTTTTTAATCTTATCCTTATTTAATTATGTTATATATAAATCATGCAGAAAATGCGTCATTAAATCTTTTGAAATTTACTTAAAAACATCAACTTGACTCGAGTAATTTTTAAGAACGTATATTTTTTCTGTTTTTTGTTTCTTCAAAAGGCTCATAATATTTTTAGTCACACGACACACCATTTTATCTACAATTAAGGGACGATTTACAATCAGAATTTTTTTTTTTTTTTTGTACGAGAATTTCATTTGACAATATTTATTGCATTAAACTAAACTTTGAGGGAAATATATATTTTTATGTGCATATTTAGAGTTTTCAATAAGTATTATTTATTCAGCGAAAATTTCCAAAATTAAAGGAACTGTTATAATAGTATTTACGATAAAGACCCACATTAATTTGAGTCATACATTGAGGAATGCAATTTTACCACAAAAGTTCTAAAAATAATTTCTAGATCAATTGATTAAGGATATCACGAGTTGCCATCAGAATAAATTCAGTCTGAATATATATATATATATATATATATATATAATTGCTTATATATACCTAATCTAATATTTCTGCTTATATTATATTATATATTATTATAATATATATAAATATATATATATATATATATTATATATATATAATATATATATATATATATATATATATATATATATATATATATATATATATATATATATATATATATATATAATATAATTATATAATATATATATCACATCGCTAACTCTCTACCTAACATTTTACTTCTGTCTGAGACCCAGCTAGCCAGGGATTCTTTTTCAAATAAACTTAATATCTCCAACTATAACCTTTTCTACAATTTCAGACTAAATGGTGGAGTCTGTGCCTATATAAACATAAACACTCCTGTAACACGTCTCGAGAATCTTGAATCTCTTAATTTCAATGTTCCTTGGCTTGAAATCTTTCTTCTACTACTACCATTATCTTGTGTTTCTGCTACTGCTCCCCCCTAACGGAACAGATTTTCACCTCCTTTTTGAATATCTTACTACTTCTCATGAGACTGTTACTTCTTCCCATCCAAATGCTGAGATCATCTATTTAGGTGATTTCAACGTACATCGCACAAATGAATGGATGGGTTCCTCTCATATTGATACAGATGGAAATGACCCAAAACATTCAGCATTCTCAACAATCTGGAACATTTGATTAAGGAACCTACATACATCCCAGTCGTCCTAAACAATTCTTGAACACGCTTGACTTAAGTTTCACCACTACTCCTCTCGATAAAATACACCATTTCCCTATCGGTAACTCTGACCCCAATCTTGTAGCTCTTAATTTTAAAAACTTTTTCTCCAGCAGCATCCACCCATGCCCCAAACTACTTTTCTGGCACTAATCGGGCTATTGGGGAGCGTGCGTCGTTTCTTTGCAAGACCTAATGCTTGGAGTGAATCTTGCGTTTAGGACTCGAGAGGACGTTTCGGTCACCGCTGTGAAAAGGTAGGGAGCCGTGATCGTCGGGATGAGCAGGTTCATTCCATCCTCAACTAAATCTTTTTCTCCACAAAAAATCTGGTTCGCTGGGGCTTGTTCTCGCGCAATTCAGGAGAGAGACATTGCCTATCGGGCATGGAAAAACTCTCGTTCTCCTATCACTCTTACGAATTTCCATTCTGCTCGGAATCGTTGCAGGGCTATTATTCGACAGGCTAAGCGCGCTTTTTCACTAAAAGAAGAAAGTGCGACAAACCTACTTGGCTCCTCCCACTGATAAAAAATTTCTGGCCTCTTGCCAAAACATCTCTAATAACTTTTGTAAATCTGCCTTTCCTCCACTTATTCGCTCTGACGGTTTCTGTAGCTAACTTCCTCTACTGAAAAGGCTTATTCTACTTCGGCCTTCCTTTTTTCATCTCAATTCTACCCTGGGACGATTCGGCATCCCTCCATCCTGCTTTCTTCTCCCTCTAGGTTCTATGCCTCTTCCCGCGATTACGCATGAACGGGTTGCATGGGATTCTGAGATCTATGGAAGGTCAGGAAGGCTAGTGGCCGGGATGGCATTCCTCCCCGTGTTTTGGGAGTGTGCTTCCAGAGCTGTCCCCTGTTCCTCGTTCAACTCTATCTCATGCCTTAATATTAGTACATTTCCATGCTGGAAGGCTGTCGCATATGTCCAACCAATCCCAAAAAAGGGCAGCCGCTCTGATCCTTCCAACTCTCGTCCTATAGCTCTCACTTTTATTCTACTAAAATCTTTTAAACTCTTCTTAACTCTCATTCCTGGATCATCTGGAGTCTCATTCCCTTTCTTTTCAGACATCAGGTATGGCTTTCGACGCTCAGAGGTCAACTGTGTGACATACTATCCTATCTTACTGATTTGTGGTCTTCTGCCCTTAGGGACTATGGGAGTCTTGTGTGGTGGCCACTCGACATATCAAAGGGTTTTTGATCGAGTATGGCATGCGCCACTACTTCTCTAAGCTACCTTCCTTTGGGCTTTCCTCCTTCTCTTTGCTTACTCTGGTCTAGTTTTCTCTCCGATCGCTCCATATCAGCACTCGTGATGGAGCGACTTCTCTCCTTCCTGTTAATTGTGGTGTTCCTCAAGGTTCTGTTTAATCTCCAAACTTTATTTTTACTTTTCATCAACGATCTCCTCAGCTGTACTTCTAAAACTCTGTTCACTCTATATGCCGAATGACTCAAACTCTCCATTTCTTCCACTCATTTTTCAAATCTGCTCCCGTCTTTGCATCTAGAGTGCCTCTCGTCTTCTCAGCTTCCCGATTCTATTCTTGCCGACCTGGATGGTATTTCCCTGGGGCCCCACAACCTTGTGAAATTCAACTCTTTTTAAAAACTCAACTTCTTCACTTCTCCCTCTCAAAAACACCTCCTAACTTTCCCAAATTTTTTTCGACGGTTCTAACGTCTCACCTGTTGACAACATAAACATTCTTGGTCTGAACATAAACAAAAAAATTATCTAATGGAAAACCTTCATAATCAAAACGTGCTAAGGTGGCTCAAAGAAACTGGATTCTGTTTCAGGTTGCGGGAATTTTTTTCTGCACAGCTACATCCAGTTATATAAGGGCCTTATTCGCCCGTTGTTTGGAGTACTGTTCCTCACATTGGGGGGGTCCGGCTCCACCCTTCTATTGGATAGAGTGGAGTCTAAAGCTAAGAGACTAATTAACTGTCCCCTACTTTCTAAACCTTCTTGACCCTCTATTCCATCTGCGGACGTGAACGTTGGCGCAACTATCTCTTTTTTATTAGTACTACACGGTAGATGCTCAGAGAAGATTGGTCACTCGCAATTCCACCCCATTGCGTCGCCCTCGCAATACAAGGGAGGCCAGCTCTCGCAGTAAATTTTGCGTGACGCATGTGAAAATCCCAGACTCGTATCGTGGTGTGCCTCCTTCTTCCAGCACTTCTGCTCGTGGAGCTTCCTTGCCATTCTTCTGTTCCGTATGTAATTTAATCTTCCTCTCTTTAAAACACACGTCTGCGCTCACCTGAGAGATTTGCGTTAGGTTTGGGCTTGGGTGGGCTTTTCTGCATTTTATTTCCTGCCCCCTCCTTTGAAAAGGCTTAGCCCTGCTGAGTGGTGGGTAATGCTGTAAAAAAAAAAAAAAAAAAAAAAAAAAAAAAAAAAAAAAAAAATATATATATATATATTTTAAATATATATATATATATATATATATATATATATATAATAATATAAATATATATATTACATCCATATATATATATAAATATATATGAATATTATATTTGGATAAATATCTATATATTTGGAATTTAGAAATGAATACAGACTGTACTATATGGATATATATATATATATATATATATTATATATTATATATATATATATATATATATATATATTATATATATAATATATATATATATATATATATTATATATATATATAAATATATATAATATATATATATATATTTATATATATATAGGTATTCTTATGTCGCAAGAGTTCAGAGTCGTCGGCTTTTGTGAATCAGTCTGCCAAGGTGGAATGAGCTTTCTGCATCGGAGTTCTTGCTGTAACCGTCCTTGTAACAGATTGTTCGTGTCGTTACTAGATTTCACCATAGAATAGAAATTAAAAAAATAAATAAGTATAATTATTTCGTGAAATTAGTGACAGAGCTATGTCGAACGAAGTATTTAGAGTAGGTAATTTATTAATAATTTAAGAAACGTAGAATGTCGCTGAAGGACAGCGAGAAGCTGAAAATCTTGCAGAAAAAACTGAAAATGTAAGAATAAATGAATACGGAAAGTGCCAACACATTGAGCAAGCCTGAACATGATAGTTTCTTCACAAAATTGATATGAAGATACCGAATATGAAGACATATGAAGGGCTCCGAAAATGTGGTAGAACGAGAGTGGTTAGGTTTCTCCAACACCGGACTTTGTGGTACTTATTAATAAAAAAAAAGAGGTAATTTCCAATATAGCATCGTAGAAAAATAATCTTTAAAATTTGATATTAGTTATTTTATTAAATGAGTTAGGTAAAAGTTCCCCCCATTTTTGAAAACATTATTCCAAACAGAATATAACCTTTTAGAAAAAGGTTCTGCCAAACTAATCGGAACTCCTGGATTCTATTAAGACACCCAAGCAGCCACTGTGATATGTGGCTTCTATGACAATTGTTGTTAATGTCAAGACCAAGAATGTTTATATTCCTCACATATATGAAGGTGTCATAGAAAGGAAAATTATGTCAAATGATAGGGATATTATAGCAAAGTTGTTCTTTTAAAGATGAATCTTTTAAAGTTGAGGAGAGCTCATTGGGAAATCTTTTCTAGGTTGACAAGAATACAGCAGGAAAGTTGAAGTCAAAAGACAATTCTAAATTCAAAACTGGGAGCAGATCTAAAATGAGTAGAACAAATAAAAATTTGAGTTATCAGCATAAAAATGAATAGAGTTAGAATAGCAACTGAGAAGATTGTTAAATAAAAATTAATAATTGAGTTGGAGATAAAACTATACCTTGCAGACCACCACTATTACTTAGCAAGGGAAGAGAAGTCACTTCACAAACTACTTCCTATATGAACAATTTGAGAGAATCTACATATAAATGAACATTGTTAAGGAAACCCGTAAAATTATAATATCCTTCAAAAGCCTTAGATTTTTTCTAGGTAACTGCTACCTAGAATCCAAACGAGAGGTCGATCCATGGTCCTATGCCTCGCGACTCAGTCACGCTACCATTGAGACTTTGAAGAAAACAATAAATTGGTATAAGATAGAAAAGCATAAAACGTTTAAAGTCATGAGAATGATCATAAATACAGTACGGTACTGAAATTTCAGATAACCCATCAAATGAGGGTTAACAACATATTCAAAGATTTTAAAAATAACACAGGTAAGTGAGGTCTACTGGAAAGTTCAGATTCGAGAGAAGCAAAATCATCCTCAGAGTTAAAGAGAGAATCATTCTAAGGATTGGTAGCTTAGAGGCCACGCAATCCTATTAAAGTGCATGAAAATGCATTTAAGGCTAGGTCGAGGAGAAAAGAAGAAAAAGCAAAAGTAATCGAAATCAAGATCTATAAGACTGTCCCAAGGCTACTAATAAGATGAGAAATAGAATATTAATAGGAAAATGACATATTGATTATATATATATATATATATATATATATATATATATATTAGATACATATATATATATATTATATAATATATATCTAATATATATATACACTATGTAATTATCTCTATTTATATTATATATATATATATATATATATATATCAGAATTATGTAGACTTAAAATAACAAAAGCGTAAATGTTCTATTTTAATAATATTTTAGATGTTTATTCCATTTGCATTCATTAGTAAATCGCCCTTTATTGACGAAACAAATTATATTCCATTTCATTTTTTTATTGCAGAATTTTCATGTACATTATCAAATTACTGCAGCACCTTTACACATACACCTTAATTATACTATATATATATATATATATATTATTATATAATATAATATATATATTATATATATTAGATATATATATATATATATATATATATAATATATATAGTATATATATATATATACATATATATATATTATATTATATATATATATATGTATATATATATATATTATTGTTTCGAAAGTCTAAATTTTTTATATATCTCTATATATATATATATATATATATATATATATATATATATATATATATATATATATATATGGTAGTTCGGTTGGGGTTCCGCTACCACTTATTTATACCCTAGAAATACTCATGCGTGCCTCGGATGTTTGCACACCCAAACCCTAGTCTTAGGACCCAAGAGACAGCTGAGATTATATATAATATATATATATATAATATATATATATATATTATTAAATATCTATATATTATATATATATATAGGTTTAAAAATCTAATATTATATAATTGTATATATATAGACTGATATACTATATATATATATATTATATATATATATATATATAGTATAGGTGAAACTAAAGAAGTTACCCGCATGATATCTCGAAAACTAAGATAGGTACAAGAAAACTGATAACATATATGGAATCAGCGTATGAAATTTGTATGGAAAATAAAAAAAAATTTATTTTTTATTTTTTTTATATCTCCAAAACTACGATAGGTACAAGAAAACTAATAACATATTTAGAATCAGCGTATGAAATATGTATGAAAAAAGTTTTTTTTTTTAACTAAAAGAATACCCCAGGGTAAACCGCAAAGATGCAAAGAGTCGGGGTCTCTCGGCCTCCTGGGGGACGACGGGGTAGGACTATTTCCCCCCCTCCGGGGAGGGGGTCTCCGGAACCCCCCTCTTTGGTATTTGGTGTCGCGGGGGTTCCTCCGCCCCTCCCCTACGGGGTATGGAAAACGTCCCCCCCCTCTGTCCCACCGTCGGCTCGAGCCCCCTAAAAAAATTTATACGCTGATTCCATATATGTTATTAGTTTTCTTCTACCTATCGTAGTTTTGGAGATATAAAAAAAAATAAAAAAAAAAAGTAATTTTTTTTTCATTTTCCATACAAATTTCATACGCTGATTCCATATATGTTATCAGTTTTCTTGTACCTATCTTAGTTTTCGAGATATCATGCGGGTAACTTCTTTAGTTGGCCATATTATTTATATATAATATATATATATAATATTATATTTTTATATATATATATTATATATATATATATATATATATATATATATATATATATATATATATATATATATACACCCACTTTCATTACAAATTTTTGTCCATTATGTTAGTAGCTGAAGCATATATTTTAAAACTTTCTTAGTAGAGTTAAAGATGTAACGGAAAAATACATTTTCGGAGCAGAATGGCCGTCATAATTTTTAACCTCAATGATTTTTGACGTCTGAAATAGTTTGGACGTCTTTCCTTTACCGAAGTTTCGTTCATTTTAAAAGGCATTTTGTATCTCGTTACGACCGTTAACGGAGGAGTCTCTTCTTTCTTCTTTTTTTCTTCTCAGCGAACTCGAAAGAGTCTAAAGGGTCTTAATACAGACATTCACGAAATTTGGAAGTTTTCTGAATATGTTTTGTTTTAATTACGGTAAAGCCCTTCTGTGTGAGGATGAGGTGTGTGTGTGTGTGTACGTAGGTGTGTAGGTGTGTGTTGCGTGTGTGTGTAAGTGAGCATGCGAGTTTCTAAAAGGGCATGTATGGGAAGATTTTTTTCCTAATTTTTCTTCTAACTTTAGACTATGAAAATACATTAGTAGTTTAGTTTTCTGAATTGAATTTATTAATCCAATAATGTCCACTTGCACCACGTACAAAACTATATACTGTATAATTAATATTATATATATATATATATATATATATATATATAGTTATATATATATATATTATATATATATATATATATATATATATATATATATATATATATA
>JABUQX010026431.1:42500-45000 GCA_015478945.1 Trachelipus rathkii
GCCGTGAATAATTTCATGCGCGGGCACCTGTTTACCGGGTTAAACTTCCCAGAAAGGCAGGCGGTCGAGTTCCTCAAGCATCGTATTGACTAGCAAAATTAATATTCACGGTGGCTGCTCCAGAATGCAAATAAAATTTAAATTTGAATTTTTTGTTAATATAAGCGTTAGAAGAAGAACAATTATCTACACCTTTATTCCTAAATCACAGTATACTGACAATCAAAATTTTCCTTTATCATTTTTCCTTTAAGCATGCGGTGCATGATAAGCAAGCAGTGAGAGTCACCCTTGATATATATATAATATATACCAATATATTATTATAATCTATAAATTACATATATATATATACAATAATTTATTATATCATAATATATAAATATATATATATATATAGGTGTTAGTGTAGGTGTTAGTGATGTGTGTGTCGTGTGTATGTGTGTGATGTGTGTATGTGTGTGTCCATTGTCAATTGTATCTAGTTTGTACATTATTTTCATAACTTTATCCTAATTTTTTTAGTACTTCTACTAATTTCTCGAGAAAACTAATTATATTTTTGGATTCAGTGAGTCATGTTTTATAACTGCAAATTTTCATTGAAAAATTCAACAGTCCAGAAAACACGAAAGACCCTATATATATATATATATATATATATATATATATATATTTATAATGTAAATATATATAATATATATAAATATATATATATATATTTATTATCAGGAATAGAAGAACCAGAGCCTTAAAATATCGTTTTTTGAAAACCAATTATATATATATATATTTATATATAATATATATATATGTATATATTATATTATATATATATATATATATATATATATATATATATATATATATATATATATATATATATATATATATATATATATATATATATATATATATATAATGAGTGAAAATTTTTGAATATCTTTGATGAGAGTTTTTACACTAATGACGGACTGACTGTTTCGGTTGACTTGAAATGTAATGATCAAATTTCTAATTCAACCAAAAACTTAAAGAAAGACGGGGAGAATAAAAAATGGGAGGAGGGGCGGGGGAGAGAGAAACAAACAGAAAGATCAATCACAGAAAGACCTTTCTTTAACTTTTTTTTAACTCAGAAAGGTAAGGATTGTAAGTCAACATGGAGATTAAATATTTGTAAGCAAATATAAATTTTAAATCAAAATCAATGCTTACATAAAAAGTATATTATTTGTTTCGTTTTGACAACATTATCAAATTTAAATGATAATAATAGCAAAAATAATTAATGCTTACTAGCTAAAACAAAATATTGACTATTTATGGCAGCAACCCATATCAGATTTTAATTGATTGGGGCCTACTGAGATCGAGGATGTGTTTGCTGAAATAAGCACCTGCCCCATTTAAGTAAAATTATTCATGAAGAAAATATTTTTATATTCGAGAGTACAATAAATAAACACATTTCTTCAAGGAAGTAAGGTCAGAATGGTTTTAATATAACAAAAAACTATTTAAAAAATAGGATTTTAAATTAGCTCTGTTGAAGGTTATTAATATTATAATGATAAAATTTCAAACCTTTTTAAAATCTTATTTTGAACAAAAATATTTCAATATTCTTCGCAGAGGAATTTGAAATTCATGCCTAATGCATAAAGAATTTATGATTTCTGAAACTCTGCACAATTTTCATATCTACCACACGAATATAGTAGTTAACAATATGGTAGATGTATCTAAAATATTTACTACAATTTTAGCCTTTGTACAACTCAAAGGAGAACCGTAATGATATTTGCTATCCTTATTATTTTTGTTAAATTTTTTTACTAAATTACATAAAATATTTTTATTTAAAAGAAACAGTGTCAGATCAAATGGAAAACAGGGAAGAAGAAAGTTTTCTTTTCTTAACACTTTCGAAGACCTTAGAAGTTCTGCAGTGCAAATCTCTTTGCCAAAACGATATTTTTTTATAGTATATTTTTCTTTCCACTACAGAAGTTCTGTAGTGCATATCTGTGTGCCAAATTGTGTTAGTAATTAACAATTTGTTTTTATAGAATATTTTTCTTTCCACTTATGAATTTTATTCAAAGGACAACTTAAAAAACAAAGGTTATAAAAACAAATTTGTTTCGACGTAACTTAATAACTGAATATATATATATATATATATATATATATATATATATATATATATATATATATATATATATATATATATATATATATATATATATATATAATATATATATATATATAATATATATATATATATATATATTTTATATATATATTATAATTATATATATATATATATATATATATATATATATATATATATATAATATTATATATATATATATATATATATATATATAATTTAATATATATATATATATATATATATATATATATATATATATAACACAAGAGTATCCATAAGTATACTAGAGTTGGTGTAGGTAGAGATGGTATCGAAGTGAAA
>JABUQX010026431.1:55000-60000 GCA_015478945.1 Trachelipus rathkii
TGGTATAATAGATAAATTTGAGGTGACGGGAGAAAATGAGAATGGTAGGAGAGTGATTGATTTCTGTATAGAAAGAGTATAAGTAATACTTTCTTCAAACACAAGAGCATTCGTAAGTATACTAGAGTTGGTGTAAGTAGAGATGGTTTTAAAGTGAAAAGTATGATTGATTTTGTATTGGTAAAGAAGGTGATGTTGAAGTATGTTATGGATGTTAAATCAGTGAAGGGACTGGGGTTGGGATTATCGGATCATTATGTTGTTTTATGCAAGATTAAGATAGTGGGAGCTTGGATGGAGATGAAAAAGGTAAGGAAGGAAGTGGGAAGAATTAAGATTGAGGAGTTAAGTAAACAAGGTAATAAGGAAAAGTATTTAAGAGCGTTTGTAAAGAAATCAGATTAACGCGAACAAGATGAAACTGAACAAATCTGGTGACAAATGAAGGAAGCCTTTGTTAGTAGTACAAGAGAAGAATGCCGATGTAATAAATTATTAATAGAAAATCTCAACAGTGAATGGTGAAATGAAGAGGTTAAAATTAAAAAAGAGGAGTGGTTGAATGCGCTAAAAGCAAATGATGAGGTCTCAAAAGAAAGATATTAGGAATTATATAAGGAGGAAAAAAGTAATACTAAAAGATGAAAAAAGGGGGAAAATGGGGTAAACGGACAACTTACAAGGGAATAGGAAGCTTTTCTGGAAGGAAGCGCGAAAGGTTAAGAATGAGAGTAGGGGGAATCTGCATAGAATAATGAATAGGGATGGTGCTTTGGTAACTGATGAAATGGATGTGAAAAGTGTGGAGGGAACGCTTCGAGAATCTGCATAAGATTGACAGTAATGAAGAGGTGATGATATTGAATGTATGTGGCTTTGATGGTGCAAGAAGAAATAAGTATTTTTGGGATGATGTAATTAGTATGGGGGAGGTAATGGGTAGGGTGAGGAAGCTGAAGAACGATAAATATGCAGGCATAGATGGAATTACTCGTGAAATGATGAAGAACGGAGGCGAAAAGGTGATTGAATGGATTTGGAAGTTGTGCAATAAAGCGTTTATGGAGAGTATAGTTCCAAGAGGTTGAAGGAAAGCAGTAATACCCTTATATAAGGGTAAGGGGATCTATATGGGAATTAGTTTAGTGAGTGTTGTTGGGAAGATATATGTTGGTGTTTTGGTTGAAAGAGTACGTCGAGTGATTGTAGAACTGATTGGTAAATAACAATGTGCATTTAGAAGTTGTAGAGGATATATGGATCAAATTTTTACATTGAAGCAAATGATTGAGAAAATGAAAGAAAATAAGTTGCATTTAGGTTTTATGGCTTTGCGACAGGTGTATGATAGAAATAATAGAAAAGCTCTGTGACAGGTACTATTGATATATATTGTTTGTGGCAGGCTTCTGAATGAAATCAAAAGTATGTATTACGATAGTAAATCGTGTGTGAGAATAAATGAAGTCAAAAGTGATTGGTGTAATATTAATAGATGAGTGAGACAGGGATGTGCTATGTCTTCTTGGTTATTTAATTTGCATATGGATGGGGTATGAAAGAATTAGAGGTGGGGGTGCCAAGGGAAGGTGTTAGAATGATGGAGATTGGAAGAGAGTGGAGGGTGCCCTACCTATTATATGCAGATGATTAGGTTTTGTGTGGTAAATCTGGAGAGAGTTTGATGAGATTGGAAGAAGGGTTTGGCAGGGTGTGTAAAAGGAAGAGTTTGAAAGTAAATGTGGAAAAAGTAAATACATGGTGGGAAAAAAATTTAAAAGAGTTATACTCACTACCAATTTGTCCCAGAATGAGGAGAGTCCGCCGTGTGAAGTCATGTTAGATGGTAAGCAATTGAAAGAAGTATCCGAGTTTAAATATTTAGGATATATTTTGGATGAAAAGAAAACGGATGATGCAAAATATAGCAGGAAAATTGTGAATGGTAGAAAGGTGGTTGGTGCAATTAAATCCTTGGTAGATGTGAAGGGACTAAGTCTTGGGTGCGATAGGATTTTGATTAAGGATATGTTGCTACCTGTGTTAATGTATTGTAGTGAGACACTGTTCTGGAATAAGAGGTATAGATCTAATGTTCAAAGTGTTCAGATGGACAATCTTAAGGGCGTGTTAGGTGTGAGAAGAATGAACGAAATTAGAGTTGTGTGGTGTGCAGAAAGTGGTAAATGAGAGAGTAAACGAGAATACATTGAAAGAGTTTTGCCATATGGAAAAAATGGATGATAGTCGGTTGGTTAAGAGGATGTATAGTGGTGAGTGTGATGGAAATCGACTGGCTGGGAGACCGAAGAAAAAGTGCAATGAGTCAGTAAAGGAATGGCTGAAATAGAGGAATGTGAGTTTGGCAGAAACGAAAATAAAGGTGCCTAACAGGAATAAATGGCGGGGTTTTGTGAGGTGGTATGGTTGTGGGCTTTGCCCAGGGGATGAACCCCACATTGACGAGATACCACAGTGAGGGTCTGTAGCAGTCTCGTGAAGCCTCAAGGTGGATTTTTCTGATTGCGACGAGTTCCAATAATGGGGGCTGTTAAAAGGGGGGGGGAAGGCTATTTTTTCGACATGCGCCATGTTCTTCTACTACTTTCTGCTCCGATGTATGCTACACACCTCACCCCAACCTGGGGATAGGAGGAAGATAATATATAAATATATATATATATATATATATATATATATATATATATAATATATATATTATATATATATATATATATATGTATATATATAATATATATATATATATATATTGTTATATATATATATAATATATATATAGGGTGTGTTTGAAAAGAAATATATATTTTTTAACCATCGTACTCTGTTTGTATTGACCTTACAATTTTAAAAAGTGAAGAAAAATTGAAAAGAAAACACGCCATATTTGTTTTATTTTAGCGTTCATATTTATATATATATATATATATATATATATATATATATATATATATATATATATATATATATATATATATATATATATATATATATATTATATATATATATATATTATTTTTATATATATATGTATATATATATATACTATATATAATATATATGATATATATATAATATATGATATATATTAGTATAAATATATCTTTATTTTTATCATTATATATATTATATATATATATATATTAGAGGTGGACTAAATATCTGTTTTCCAATATTCGCATATGCGAGTATGAGTGCGAAGATATTTTTATAATCAATGCGAATAGATTTTATAATATTCGGTAATGCGAATAATTTTTCTTAATATTAGCAAATGCGAATAGGAATATTTCATATATCCAGTGATGTGCCACTTTTTTTTCTTACAAATGAATGAATAAAAAAAAACATTCAACTTTTCATGTTGTCCAAGACGCGGATGAGGACCCATTCTTACACGCATCCCACTAACTTCTTTCCCCAACCTTCGTCTGTCCTGTGAAAGAGGAAATCCATTTCATTAATTTATAGAAGTAGAGTTGATAGCATAATAAATAGTTGATATCAATTATTGCTATTATTTTTCAATTTTCTCATCATTTAATCTGCTATATGCTTTAATCCTAGAGACGTTCACTGGCAACATTTGATGGCGGAAAAGGAAAGTAAGCCTTGCCGACTGTGAAAGATTAGAATATGTCTCTGCATTCATCCTCCGCCATATGAGAGGATATTCGTGCAAGGAAATGATTTCATCTTTGATGTACTTGTCGATCATTTTTGATACCTGCTTAGACAGCTGATAGATCATCTCCATCATCGCTGTTTATATGTAGTATTGCATTCATGATGTTGGTGACAGTTCTGCTTATGGATGATTTTGAAGAAAAGTGTGCGCTATTCTTTGTTTTCCTTGAACTATTTTCCCACATATTTTTCAATTTCTTTACATTTTCGGCTGACGCTACTTTAACCCTCTCCATGAGAAACTGAGAAGTGAAAAACTGTATTGTATCTAGGGACCAAAAACGTAGCTAAGAAATACAAGTCGCTATTCTCTGTGAAATCGAAACATTTGCAAATTTCTCTCAATATCGTCGCTCCTATAGTCTTTATTCCTTGATTCTCATTGTCTGAGGATCATAATACTTTCTTTAGAGTGTTACGAGAGATATAACACCCGCTATTAATGGTGAGCTTTTGCTGCTTTTCTTGGTGATATCTGCAAAGGGTTAGAGTAAAGTGATTCAGTTGGCAAGATTAGAATTTTCGTGGGATGTTAAGACATTTAATTTACAATTAAAGAGGTTGCACAAGCAGAGAGATTCATTAAAAAATTCATTAAGTTCTTGCATCCTTATCATCACTTGCAGAATACTTTTGCAACGAAATAGTTGTGGAACAATAATTGTCTAGCTTGTATTTCTTTTCTTCTTGAGCCATGGTCGAATGACTAAAATGTGCGGCAGTTGACCTACATTTTAAATGAACTAAACTGTAACTAATGTTTGAGATGTCAAGATATTTTTTAATGGTAAGGTGCTGTTGATGCTGACACAGTTTGTGTTATTCACTCCAGAAAGAAACAGAGGTTTCTTTATATTGGTACCAGCATCTCTCATGAGTAAATAGGTTCTATTTCACCGCCACTCAATTAAAAGTGTTACCGAGATATTCTCACCGGGAAACTCACCCGCGTGAAGATCAGTGAGTAGTTCAGTTCTCCACTCAAAAATTTAGCGTTTCAAGAACTTGTTTAAGGAGTGACGAGCCAGAGAAAAACAAAGAAACTGCTGATAGAGTATCTTACCATTCGTCGTTAGAGAAAGCTTGTGTTATTAATTAATAGAGGTTATTAATTCGGAAACTTTAGTTTTAACGCAGTCATATATTTCTCACAAATGTTATCTCCGTAGTATCTCCTTTGACGTTTGGTATAAAGTTACCGCTTCTCTCATTAACAGTACAAAGTTAAGATCTACAATGTGAGAAAATGGAAGATCATCATTTACTATCACTTTTGTAGTTTTCTTATTCATCCT
>JABUQX010026431.1:67500-89691 GCA_015478945.1 Trachelipus rathkii
ATAATATATCAGTATATAATATATTTATATATATATATATTAATATATATATATATATATATATATATATATATATATATAATATAGTATATAGTATATATATATAGTATATATATATATATATATATATGATATATATAGTATAACAGCGTATAAACCGACACCACTGCGTAAGTTATGTGAGACAATGTAGAGCGTCTTTGTAACCATCAAAACAATAATAGCTGGTGATAGTCCAACCTCTGAATGAAAACTTTTATTTTTTTTCTGGGAGACTGTGTCAAATACGTTGCGACAATCAGCAAGTAGAAATACCCGGCCTGGATTCTTTTGATTCCGCACAAAACCTGTGTCACGAATATTTTCTTCTAAATGTGACATTGTTTACATGTTCTGGAACAGCAGACTGAAGAAACTTCAATTCATATTCCTCTATAACACATTTGTATGATTTATACACACACTACGTCTCATCAATAAACATTCGGTAGTGTCTGGAAAACGATATCGCTAACACAACACAATGAAATGAACGCTCCAATACAACTTGTGAGCAGTTTTGCTTTTTTCCCGATTACAGCTTAATGATTTTTACAATGCTGTCACCTGACTAATATTATGGTAAAAAATGTACTTGCGGGTAAGTTCTATTCTTTTATCCATCGAGTTGCTTCCTTTAACAAACACACGACACGGTATATATCAGCTCTGGAATGTATAAATATATATTTGCATAATCTAAATATATATATATATATATATATTTATATATATATATATAGTATTATTTATACATATATATATAATCAATTAAGGAGCCTAAACTTAGCGTTTGAATTGGCTTTTGATTTCTACTATATTATATATATTATATATTATATATTATAATATATATATATATATAATATAATATAGTTAGTAATATAGTAATATATATATAATATTATAATATATATATTTATATATATATATATAATATCATATATATATATATATATATATTAATATTATATTATATATATAGTAATTATAATATATATATATATATTATATATAATATATATATATATATATATATATATATACTATTATATATATAATATATAATAATAAAGGGCACGTGAAAAGTTAAAGAAATTATTTTTTTTAATAGTTTGGGCAGAGAAAAAATGTCAGATTTAATTGTAAAAGGAAAACATGAATTAAGGAAATTTTTAAAAATATTCTTTTGTTTCAAATTTATTATTTAATTTAATTTTTTCTTTTAAATTTTATTAGGATAAAATTTTTTAATATTTAATTTCATATTTTATTATATAATTTTAAAAGAAAAAAAAAAAAAAATTAACGCATTGTTCAAAACTGTCAGAATATGTGTTCAGGACAGTGATATATAGTATATATATATATAGTATATATAGTAGATATAGATATAAATAATATATATAATATTAGATATATATATATATTATATATATATATATTATATATATATATTATTAGTATATATTATATATATAATATATATATATATATATTATATAATAAATATATATAATAGTAGTATATTGACCTAGATATTAGGTGATATATATATGTTTATAGGGTATTGTAAGTAATAGTATAGTGTATATATATAGTATAATAGGGGTATATATGGATAAATAGTATATAAGTATTAAATGATATATATGATAATCAGAGTGGGCAAGTTCCGCTCCGTTTGGTCCCGACTAGTCCGCTAGTCCGCTCCGAGGCGGACGACCAGAATTAGGTGCGGATCTAGCGGAGGTGCGGAGTTCGTCAGGAAATTAAGCGGACTGCACGGTGCGGATCAAAAAAGAGGTTTCCGCTTTTTTGTTCGCACCGTTTTCAAACAATGAAAATTAGTTTAATTATTAAGAATTCTTATTTTATAAATAAAGAAATATAATTTTATTTTTAAGTTTATAAACTAATTAACTTTTAGCTATGACATTGTTTTTTAATAGTTTATAAGCTTCCGAAGAATAATCTCAAACCTCCTTTAAAAGGGTCTATCTATAAATAACATTTAAATGTTTTATAGACTGAATGGCTTATTACCTTCATCTAGTAATCTTAAATTGTTCATATTATACTATAAATAACTAGGCAATATCTAAGTCAATTCTTGTACCCAAACTATGATATAATATATATATAGTATAGTATAATATATATAGTGATATATAATATATTATTTATATATATAATATATATATATAGTATAGTAGGGCCTATAATATATATATATATATATAAGTATAGATATAATATATATATATATATAATATTATATGAGATATTTATATATATATATTATACTATATATATATATATAATATATATATATGATTTATATATATATATAGAGTATATATATATATATTATATTATATATAATATATATAATATATATAATATATATATAGTATATATATATAGTATATATATATATATATATATATAGTATATTATATAATAGGTATATATATATATATATATATAATATATATATATGATATATATATATATATATGATATGAGTATAATAATATATAGTATATATATATATATAATATATATATATTATATATATAAAGATAGTAATATATATTATAGTTAATATAATATATATATCATATATATATATGTAATATATATATAGTATTAAATATATATATAATATATATTTAATATATATTATATATAGTTAATATTATATATATACTATATATAATATATATACTTATGAGAGTATATAATATATATATATGTATATATAGTAGTTAGAGGAGTATATATATATATATACATATATATATATATAACTAATATATAGTTATAAATATATAGTACTAATATATATATATATATATATATATATATATATATATATATACCGGAGTAAAGGTATAGTTAGCATCGACCCTGCAGGAGTCGAGGCTTTCATGGAATTCTATCTTAAGTCTTTGGATACTGAATAGGCCTTCTTTATGGTGGCAGGGTGGCAAAATATTTCATAAGGGAGGCACGTATGATTTAGGTGGGCCTTAATTTTATCAAAATGGGATCTACTCTGAGGCCAAGCGAAACATAGGCCACTGCAATGAGCTATATCTCATGCAACGCCCTACATATCAATACTTACAAAAATTGCGCCGCAAGTACTTTAATTTAAGGGAGCCCCTTGTACTGAAAAAATAAGCGATAGGGTACAATAAAACAGGAATACCTTTTTTGAATCAACACGAACATTGTGATGCAGGAAAAAAACTTCTTTTTTAATAATCTGATTAATTTAATAAATAACTGCCAAAAAATAAATTTAGAATCGACGTTTCGCACCTTAATTTAAAACATGATACTCATAAACAAATAACCGTAAGTTTCGTTAATCCTTTTACAATGGTTAAGACCATACTGTAGAATATCAGAATTGCAAAAATTAAAAAATAAACTAGTAATGAATAAATAGTAATCACCATATATAAAAATTTAATTTCGCCTGCATAGCAACATCATATGCTGGTTAAAAGTTTGGTGTGTGTGCGTTATAACTTTCGCATTAAACATTTGAAAAAGAAATATGTTTGGCGGACTCCATGAAAAGACTGGGAAAATTTGTAAAATGTTCTGCTGAATAATTCGTTTATTATTATTAATATTAATTTTAGTATCGCAATTGCTCTTAATTTCCCTTATGAATCTAGTTACTAAATGAGGATAGAGTTGGAGAACGTGTTATTAGTTATTATGGAACTCTAAGTCGCATTATTTAATACAAGGGGGCCCACTAATACTAAATTCTCTTGGCAACCCCCATTTCTTGTTTTTTATAAAATTGATGATAAATTTTTTTTAAGCTTGTGGCTTGGACCCTTTTTATAAAAAATCCTGAGTATATTAGCTTCCGCGCTGCTATATAACTTAATAATACATATATAATTAGTAGATTAGTATATATATATAAATTTACTTATAGTATAGTATAAATAGTTTACAATTTATATTTTATGATTCTTATTCTTTATATATTTATATTAAATATATATTTTATATATATAAATTATATCTATTTGAATATATACAATATAATTATTCGCGTGACCTGTTTTTCAGACATATGAAAAGAGTAATTGTGTTAAGCTTGAGTAGTCCCAGTAAAATCTACAACGTAATTAACCACGTCCTCTTCTCCTAGTTGATCTGCGGCTTCTTCTCGTTATATGTAGCGAATATGTTTTATTGTTTTGTATTTTGTTTTATGTGCAAAATTAATATTGTTTTGCACTGAGAGGCTAATAAAGAGAGAATTGTACCTTGGTCCTTGTAAACCTCTGAACCGTATGTTAAATTAGTTGGAAGGATACTTATATCGTCTCCAGAATGATGAAATAAGTAGTATATCTTGTACTTCATCGTTAATTTCATTAAGGATCAGTGTTGGAAATAAGGAAATGAATTCATTTCATACTTTATGGGTTAAATATTTTATCAAACCAATCTGGGAATATAAGACAGGTATTTTTTTAGGCTCAAGACGTTATTTATAAGGGACTTTACTAGCTACTTTTTCAGTAATATCATAAAGAGCTGAATATTTTAAAATATTTCTTTTTTTTGTTGTATTAAGTTCGCTAATATTATTAACATAAAGGAATATAGCCGAGCGAACGTGCGGAGACGTCACAGATGCCGCTCCACGAGCCGATGTGGTCTAGAGCGCGAAAGTCGGGGCTTTTCGTTCGCGAGCGTAAAGACCGAACCTGCCTAGGCCAGGGGGTGAATGAACGAGCAAGGCTTAGGACTATTATTACCACCCCTCTGATTGTGGGAGGAGCCTTCCGGGCGGAGGACTCCGCAACCCCTACGCGCGCGACTTCCACCTGGTATTCTGGTTGGTCGTCTGCCGTGTCTGCCCCTCCACTCCCTTCACCCATACGGGTATGGAGGAAACGGTCCCTCCCCAATCTGTTGTCCGCTTGCCCGGTGGCGGGCTCCCGAGCCCCCTAATGTATGTTGTTTTTGTTAAATTCTTTTTTTTATTGGTCATATGAGAAAAAAAACAGAGAGAAAAAATTTCTTTTTTTATAAAATTTTTATTGTAATAAGCTTTACGACGCGGTGACTATACCTCGAAACTATGTAATTCGGCTCTTTTTACCCAGATATTGCATGCGTCAGGAGTGGTGCTGCTACCATTCTTCCTGAAGTACCTCATGAGATTTCAGTTTTTATAATTGAGAGATTTAGAAACAAAAATTAAATTATATTTTTTTTGGTTATCTATTTTTATATTCCTTGTTTTTTAGTTTAACTAATTTTAATTGATCTTAAATTAAAGTAAGCTCTAACCAGTGATATAATATCGATTAGTATAGCTTAGTAATTTATTCTAAAATATTAATGTATATATATTATATATAAATATGGTATTTTACTTAATAGTATTAAAAAAGTTTCCAGAATAATTTATTACTATCCGAATTGTGTAACAAATTTCCTTTATCATCAGAATTGTAGAACAATAATATTATATATATTTATTAATATATGTATTGTGTAATAAATTTCCTTCATCATCAGAATAAATTGTTATTAAATATTATCTAATTTTATAAGAATTATATTCGATAAACTTTTGAGAATCAAATAGTGTATCATTCAAACATCGCATATATACCTGAAAATTCAATTGTTATTAAGTTAGATCTAAAATACTTAAATGAGTCAATATGTATATATTTAAAAAATTAAATATAATCATAAAATAAAAAATCAAAATACTTTATTCTGAGTCGCTAAAATAACATTAAATATGGCTTTATTATACAGAATTGTAGATACATAACACGTTTCATCATCAGAATTGTGTAACATAATGTGTTAGCATTATATATATGTGTAATAAATATGTATTTATTTAATAGACCCGCATGGTAACTGATACGAGGCTATTTTCAAAAGAACTAGTAATACCTAATTGAATATACAAATCAAATGTATACCAATATTATTGATTTGCGTTAAAGAAGTCGAATTATATCCAAAATATCAGTAAAAAAAATGTCTATAATATATTTGCCGAATATCATTAGCATTATAAAGCAGTATTATTAAATCGATGTTGTGAGTTGTTACATGAGTTGTTATGCATGTTATTTGACAATAAAATTAATAATAATGATGAAGCGTGAACCTTGTTGACCACAAGTGGGAAATTTAGTAAAAAACAGGATGAATTATTAAAAGTATAGATTATCCACTCACCTTTTTAAAATAAACCGAGTCATGAGTCTATAGTGATAAATATCACATAATAACAGAAATATATAAAAATAATGAGAAAGTCACTAATTAGTACTTACATGATGGCTTCCGGTTACTTGTACCGAGAGTCATCTATCTCTAGATGAAACGTATAAAAGTCTTGTAACTTTAGATCCATGTGAAAAAATCGATTAAACTCTTTCAGAAGAAGATATGACAATTCGGCTGAAGGCCAAACAATGTAGCCAGATAAAAATCATACAATCTCTATAGAGAAACTCTTTCTTGATTCTAATGACAGCAGCAACAAATTTCTGACCTCATTTATTTTACTCAGGGTAAAATATATTTTCGGAGGTTCAGACACGCGGAAAAGAGATAAAATAGTATGAGCGCCTCTCAGATTTGTGGATAAATCCAGGGTGCGAAATTTCAACCAGTCTTAAATAACTGACACTCTAAATAATCGCGGTTCATTCGTCTAACGATATAAAAAACAATTCGCGAGGAATCATAGTTCGAAACGGTTTAAATTTATTTTAAACAAAGTCAATCAAATTAAGACAAAAATGGTACTATAAAAATTTTTACCTACTATAAACTTTAAAAAATTAAGTTAAGAAATAATATAACATCAAGAGAATAATAACACCCATGAACAATATTAAGAAAAACACCATGGAAAAACTTTTGAACTACGACCACTTAAGCGGTCAAAATTTGAGAAAGAGAGATAATTTACACTTTCCACAATCTTGTCATTGAGTAGACTATTAATAGACACAACTGACTGGCTAACCTTTATCATCCGAAAAACTTACTTGGTAAATTATATGGCAAGATAGCTCATACGTTTATGTCATATTTGAATCGTAAATTAACCTATAATGATATAAGTTATGGTCATGAAGAAATTAATAATATAATTCATGAAAACTAGATGTTAAACATATAATATTGGAAGAGAAAGATAAACATATAGATAAAAAAAATAAAAAACAACAGAAAAGAGTCAAAAGTTTAAAGTACTAACTACACAAAACAATGATTAATTACAAATGTAAATTAACGACACTCATCATAACAAGTAACATAAACGAAATAAATTTATAAGTGATTAGCCTAAAAGTACATGCATCACAGTATCATACATTTGTAAAATCCAAATTATCAATAAAAATAAAAAAAAATAAAAATAAACAAAAAACTTATAAACAAAACTCAATAAGCAAACCACAAAATAAAAATTATAAATATATTATAAAGTTATATATATTATATATATAATATATATTATAAATACTATATAATATATAAATAATTTATAAAATTATATAGATTAATATTAATATAATATATATATTATAATATATATATAAATATTATATAATTATAATTAAATATATAATATTATAATATTATTATTTTTGTATCTCCCTAAAGAAAAATTCTATTAGTAAAATATTCTATGTGACTATAGGTAATTCTATAACACATAAAGAAGTTAATACCTAATACATAGGTTGCTGTTACTCTAAAAGGAGTACAAAGTTTAGCTGGATTATAATTAGAAAAACTGAATAAGCACCAATATGTAATCAGCGAGTTGATAGTCAAATTTGATATGTTATAGATTTCAGACAAAAAATTAGAAAAAATTAATAAATATTTATTTTTTTTATTTATATATAGTTATTGAGGACAAAAACCTAAGAATATATATTTGAGAATACTAAACAGCATATTTAGAATCGCCGATGTGATAATTTGTAAGAAAAAATAAAGGAATTATTCTGATTGCCATTTAATATAACCAAAATAATTTGGAATTGTTGTTTGAAAATGTTTAAAGAGCTTGATCGACGTGGGGGACAGAGAGGGGGGGACGAAGACCGGGAGCCGAGAGACCCCGACCTTTGCAGTTTACCCTTGGGATATCTTTTAGTATAAAAAAAGAAAAAAAAAATTGTTCCATTTTTTTTTCATACAAATTTCATAACCTAATTAAGATGTATTAGTATTTCTTGGACGAAGCTTAGTTTTGGATATATAAAAAAGAATATTAAAAAAATGTTGAAATAATAAAACTTTTCATTTCCATACAAAGTTTCTATAAAATAAACAATCGTGATTAATTTACTTTTTATTACTTCAATCATTCTTATCACTGTATTAAGTATCTCTATTGTTATTTTTCACCATATATATATTATATATTATATAATATATAAATATATATATTAGTATAAATATTAATATAATTATAATATAGTATATATATATTATATTAATATAATTATATATAAAAAAATATTTAAGAGGAGAGAGAGTAAATTATATTATAGGTTCCTATTCTGTATTACGACCCGCAGTTTTGATTATTTTATTTTATTTTTGTTTTTTTTTTTTTCATATATTTGCTACTATAATGTATAATAAAAAATAGAAAATAAGAAGTCATATGTAATCGGAACAATGGTTCTCTATTCGAAAATAACTTAAACATTATTTTTAAAAATCACATTTTTGAGTTTAAATAATTTTTTTCACAACATTGGAAAATACCTCGAGAAAAAGTCGAACGCTTACACAGAAAAACCATATTACATATTTGGAATCTAGCGTATTAAAAGCTAATTACATAAATTGTATTAATATTAAATATATATATATGTTTATTATATATAATATATAATATTTATATATAATATATAATTATATTATAAATATTATTAATATATATATTATATAATATTAATAAAATATATAATATTCATATAATATTAAATATTAGGCTCATTTGGTTCATTTGGGTTTGGACGTTTTTCCATACATATACCGTAGGGGAGTGACGGAGGAACCCCCGACGACACCCAAATACCAAAAAGAGCGGGGGTTCCGGAGTACGCCTACTCCCGGTAAGGGGGGGAAATAGTTCACTACCCTGTGGAATCATAAGGTTATTAAAGTTAATATTATTTTTCTCTCCTGGAAAGGCCGAGAGACCCGACAATCACTGCCATCTTTGCGGTTTACCCCTTGGGTATTCCTTTAGTTATGAAAAACCACTGCAATACCCCAAGAAGGATAAATATTACTTAACCTATTAAGTAAAATATTTTGAAGTTTAATGGAATTCTTTGAGAGTATAAATTTTATTTTTAGTATCAACATACAGCAATATATTAAAAAAAAAAAAAAACAAAAAAAAAAATTAAAACTAGAACTTATCTTATAACTGAAGAAAGGTCCTATATTTTTGAAATCATGTCCGTTAACCACGAATATTGTTCTAGTATGTTATATAAACTAGAAATGTATTAACAAAAAACTAAATAAAATTCAAAACTTGACGGAGTCGTAAAACATAAGGTCAAATATAATATATTATATTATTATTAATATATATATATATAAATATATATATATATATATATATATATATATAATTATATTATATATATATTAATATATATTATTAATTATGTATATATAATATATATATATTATATATAATATGAATATATATATTATATATTATAATATGTAATATATATTATATATATAATTTATAAATATAAATATATATATATATATATATAATTATATATAAATATATTATATATAAATTATTATATTATTAATGGACCCTTTTTAGTTTTACGACTCCGTCAGTCTGATTTTTTTTTTTTTATTATAAATTAATTTGTTACTATATATGATTACGTCAACAATGAATTATAAAAAAATTAATTAGGATATAATTGAATATTTAAATTAAATTTTAAAATATATTTATTAATATTGTTTAAAAAAATCAAAAATACTCGGAAAGTACGACACTTACAGAAAAAAACCAATTACATTATTTGGAATCAGTCGTATCAAGCTTATTAAACAAAATGTAAAAAAAAAAAAAAAAACTAATATTTGTATTCAAAATGAAATACTCGAAAAAGTACGAATACTTAAGCAGAAAAAACAATTAACATATTGTCGGGCGTATAAAGCTTATTACAAATTGTAAAAGAAAAAAAAAGTAAAAAAATAGGGGGCTTCGATAGCCGTACAAGCGGGACAAAGGGGGGTGAGGACGTTTTATCCATACCCTGTAGGGGTAAGGGGGAAAATATAGTCCCTTCAGCTGATCGTATCCCGGATAGTCCCGATGAGAACCCGACTCCTGCTCATTTTTGCGGATTTACCCTCTATTGGATATTTCCTTGTTTATAAAAAAAAAAAAAAAGAAAAAAAAAAACTGATGTAGTCGTAAACGTAAAAGGTCCTATATATTTAGTTGAATACATGTCCGATTATAACCTACTTAAATTTGATTGCTCATGTAGATGTTTTGGAAGAGACAATTTTACAACAACAAAAAATTCAAAACTGACGGAAAGTAAAAAACGGTAAAAAGGCTATATATAATATATAAGTATATATATTATTAATATATATATAAATATTAATTTATATATTATATATTATAATTAAATATATATAATATATAATATATTATATATATTTATTATTATATAATTATATATTTATAATTATATATTATATATATTATATATATGATAATATATTATAATAATATTATATTATAATAATATTAATATATTATATTATATATATATATATAGTAATATTAATTATATATTAATTATAATATTATATATATATTAAATATATATAATATAATATATGGGGTGTTAACCTGGAAAGGCTGAAATTTTTTTCGGTTCCCGGCCGGAACCGGGATTATAAGCCGGAATCTCAAAATAAATATTCCGAGGCCTGGAACCGGATAATTATCTATAATAGAATCTTTACCTTTTACTATATAACATGAAAATGTAAAAAAATATAATTCTTATTTATATTATTATTAATATAAATTCATTAAATATATATAAATTATAATATATATTATATTATATATAATATATAATATAATTATATATATTGTAGTGGTTAAATATATATTATATATAATAATATAATTCTTTGTAATATAGTATATATATTATAAGTATTAATATATACATCAAAAATCTGTTAATGATATATATATATATATTAATATTATATATATATATAAATATATATATAATTATTATATATATATATTAAATATAATATATATATATATATATTATAATATTTCATATAACAGACTTTTGAATGAAGTATTTTATCATTATTGATTACAGAATTTGTTCAATAATAATAACCTTCCAAAAAATTTTTTAAAAAATGCCATCATTCGTAAAAAGATTTTTTATTATTATTAATAAATAGATGTTTACAAAATACTAGTGTTGGTATAAATAATATGGCCACAAAAAAAATAATAACTAGTAGTTCACCAAAAAACATGTAATACCAGCACTTAGGGTTGGTGAAGAAAGATAACCGTTATTTTTTCAAATCGTAGTTGCTTTCAGGAAAAAACATGTTTATTTATCATGTTTTCTTTATATCCTTTGATCTATCTGATTTTTCGTTTTATTTTTTCACAAAATTTGATTTTATGCACTTTACCATTTTTTATAATGATATTTCACTTGAGTATTTCCATTTTTCAATCATCTTTACTGAATTTAAATCAAATATCATTTATAAGTTTAATAACGGAGGGAAAACTACCTTTTCCTTAGATTTTAATCAAAAGCTAATCGATAAAACTTCTTCAGTAGGTTGTAAACTTTGCAAGACGTGTTTGAGGCTTCTAATTACTAATTTTCTATGTATTTTACAATTTGTAATCATATAACTCATTAATTTATATAAGTTACTTTTTAACACATATGTGTGTATTTGGGTAAAGGATGAGTCTAGATAACAAATTCAAAAGTGACTTAAAGGATGCTAAATGAAATATAATACAATATATTGAATTAAAATTAAAACAGTAAAGAAAATGAAAGGAAGGATGAGTGAAGGACCTAAAATTAAATACTTTGGTCATTGGAAATAATAACTTTTGATTCAATAAATCTAACTAATTCCCACAATCCCAACCCCAGTCACTACGATACTGAACACGTGCCGTGACTATTGTCCAAGACACTTTATTTAATATCACTGGGCTCATCAGCGTGATCGCAGCCACATTATAAATTTAAATATGACTGATAAGTTACTGATAATTCTACAGAGTCGTTATGAAGTATATCCTGAGTGAGATGAAACTAGTGTTAGAAGGAGCAGGGGCATAAAACAGGATCTCTTAAGCTTAGCTTGCCTTAGCATAATCATCTCTCTCTATTGGCAAGATTTCAGAATTCCTTAGTTTCTAGATTTATAGAGCAATAATAACTGTTTATGTCAAACGTCTACACAAACAAAAAGTACTTTCATGCGAGGAACCTTTGCTACCTTTTATTATATTTCCTTAAAAGTAACAGTCACAACGAATTTTGCACGTTGCATTTCTATTTGATTAAAATTTGATAAATGTTATACTGAAAAGCTGAAACAGAGTAATGAAAAACATTAATGAAGCCACAACAAGATCTCTAAATGAATATCAAATTTTCAGAATATAAATAAAAAATATGAAACTCATAAAATTTTGAACAACAAGACTACAGGGGCCTTCCACCTTGTAGAGAAAATTGGGATACCAACAAATGTCAAAATTAGAAGCATATTTATGTTAAAACTTATAATACTAAAGTTCATAAGCATTAAATTCCACAACTTATTTGAAAAAAAACGAAGAAAACAAATTTTTTTCTTTGTTTTTTTCATGAAAAAAAAACGTTTTTTTCGGAAAAAAACGAACAACCGTTTTTTTTCCTTTCCCAACCCCACCACCCTACTCATAAACATAGAACATCAACCAAAGAGAATATCTGAATGTCAAAAATTTGGATATAGTAAAAGAGAGAATCCTGTGTTTTTCTAGAATACTGGACACCACAAAATAGCGAAAGATCAAAGCCGTGAAACAAGTGAGTCTGGAGGAAAATTTTCTTCCCCAAAAAAAATTTGCTTATATATCAATGAACCCCAAATCACTGGCAATTCTTCAGAAAATAATATAATTATTATTGCATTGAGTAATCAGTTATACCCATTCACAATCACTTGAGAATGATAAGCAGGGAATCTCATATAAACTTGTTGCCATCTTCCGATAATCACAAAAAATCTTTATTCTAGCTAGAAAATATGTTTATTTTTTGTTGAGAGAGATGATGTTACCACCTGTCATAAGTCAAATTGAGTTCAGTCAGGTATCGAGAAGTTTCTAAGCTGATCAAAGATACATTTACTACAGATATATGCAATGCTAAAAATATTTACACAACGTATCTTATTATTTTATTTAACTACTCACATGGCTTAACACAAGCACCTGCCAAGCTTGAAAAATATACTAAGTATTCCAATATGCAAATATATATATATATTATTATATATATATATATAATAATATAATGTATATTATAAATAATAATATATATATTATAATATATATTAAATATTTAATATATATATAATATAATATATGTATATATAATATATATAATATATAATATTATTATATAATTATAATATTATATATTAAATTTAAAATTTTGGGATTTCTTAACTGAAGTTTTAAAAAATTCATATTGAAAAATTTATGCTTATTTTGTAAGATAAATTTGAAATAACTATCTATTTAAATAATATATTGAATAACGGTTATGTAATACACTCGTGTATGAAATACTAACTACAAATAATATTGGAGTTAAGGCGTCTAATATTTTTTATTATTTGCTTAAATAGATGGAGCTACTGGGTATTATGTAAAACATAAATTTCGCTTCCAGCAATGTGTTTTAATTATCAAGATACATTAGTAAACATACTTCGGTTCACGGCCGTGAATTTTTCAAAATTCTCGAGCCGGAACCGGACCGGAAAAAAATGTTCAAATTCCGCAGCCGGAATTCCGGCCGGCCATGAGGAATTCGTGAACAATCCTCTAATAATACTAATATAATATAATATCATATATTTATATAAATATATTATATATAATTATATATATATATTATATTATTATATATAAATATATATATATCATATATATATATATTATTAATATTTATATATAATTATATATTATATAAAAATATATATATAATGTGTAGGTGATGCCCGATATCGTATGAAAATATACGATAAATCGATATAATATCGATATTTTAAATAAATATCATATCGCCTTCGATATTATCGCCAGAAAATATCGATATTTTCGATATAATTTATAATCGATTGGTAATTGATATATAACCAATATAATATATTATAGTATATTATTTAAATATATTATATTATTATATATAATATATATATATAATACTTATAATATAATTATTATATATAAGTTGAATGATAATATTAATATATCCTCTCAGATTAGGCGACGCACAGTTAAAAAACAACGATTGCTACACTAAAATTGAATACATTTTTGAATCTAAGGGGAAATTCAGTATATGAAAGTTACGAAAATAAATTAAAACTAACAAAAATGAAAAAAAAAATAACAAAGTTTTAGGATGTAGATGTTTTTTTATTTTACAACGGCAGTAATGATGTTGTGAACAGATATTATTTTGCAGTTCCTTCAACAAGGAGACAGTTCGTTAGTATTTTACAGTTATTTTACGTTTAAATACTAACCTAACTATAACTAATAGTTATATATAATATATCATGATATTATAATGATATTATATATATTATAATATATAATTATATTAATCTATATTAATATATAAATATATATAGATTAAGTATATATAGTTTTAATATATATAAAAATATAATAAGATCTAATTGATAAAAAATTTTATCCGATCTCCGTTCCGTTTTGAGGGCCGAGTTATGTAACTTCCTCATAGATATATAAAGTTATATATAATATATTTAGTATATATAAATTATATAATTTATTATATTATATATATACTAATGTATACTATATATAAATATAATATTATAATATATATTATATAATATATATATATAATATTAATATTATATATATTATATATATAATATAACTCACTCACATAAGAGAGAGAGAAAAGCTATGTAAATTTTTATAATTGAAAGCAGACGTATGTTAATGAAGAAAAAGTGGTAGAATGAAAAGAGATCTTTCTAACTCTGCAGGTCCTTCCAACTTTCAAGTTATCCAACTCCAAGAGGTTGAAAACTGAAGTTGTGCTAGAAAGCCGTTTCGTCGAGCATAGAATGTGGATATCTTCAGGAACTGGGGGTGTTTTTGACTTTCTTTGTGGACGGGGAATTAAATTAAATAAAGAAAATCTGTCGTTTCACTAGAAAATTAAACAATAATTAAAAAATTACTTTTTTTTTCGTATTAAAAAATGAAAAATAACTATAAGTTTTAATGAAGCTAGGAATCTTCCAAATGATTTCTTATTTAAGTACAAAATAAATATTGATTCTAACAACGAGATTAATTTAAATTGGATGGTAGGCACTGATACTTATGGAACGATCTGCAAGTCGATCTTAAAGAGAAAAATCATATAAATTTAGTAAGAAATGAAATAAATTTAAGAAGTTTCGGAACTGGAATGCCAGACGACTTATGCATAAGAAAAGCTGTGTGATGTACCCCCAAATACCTAAACTTTTAGTAATAGCTTTATAAAATCAACAATCGTAATCGCCAAGTAATGATTAGACTATGTCTTTACTTGGGATGTTAAATCTGTACCAACCATAGTAGTCCTGTTTCCGGTAATTAGTTTCTGCTAAGCATTAATCTTATCGTCCATAATCATGGACACGAATTAACACACTCCACAGAGCTAACTACATGTAAATCAGGATCAGGCTAGTCTCGAGTGTGAACTGCAAAGTCTTTATAGTCTCAAGAATCAAATAAATAAATATTTATAATAAAATATTTCATGAAAAATATAAAAATAAACTAATTTTACCTATTTTAATTCCTTTCCTTTTTATTCAATGTAACTCAAATTAGTTTATCCTCTTAATTAAATATATATTATATATTAATATAATATATATATTATATAATTATTATGATATATTAATTAATATATAATAGTATTAATAGTATATATATTAATAGTAAATTAACCTTATATATATACATATTATATATTTAAATAACTACTATATAATATATATAATATATATATAATATATTATAATTATTATAATTATTATATATGATTATTATTACTAAAGCACAATACTTAACATTAATGGCATATACAGTATGCGGAACTTGATATGCTCGGAAGTCAATCTATTTCTTTCATTTGAGCAAACATTGTTTAATATAATGATACTTAGTTCGTATGACGCGAGACTGACGGTCGCATTTTTAACCATATTAATGAATATTATTTCATTGTACTAACAAAAACATTTAGCAGGATTAAGCATTATTTATATACCTAAATTCCACACATATTTTTAATTGGTAGTTTCCGCATTAATCCACTTAGATCACTAGTAGTAACTGATATTAGTGATTAGATGAATATCTTACAAAAAGACAATTTGACTATTAAGTAGTGTTTAATGATAATTAGCTCATACGATTCCTCCTAATCCCTCTCCTTAATTTTATGGTTCCTCGAAAAGATCAAAAATATTCTTAAGATACCTAAATTTTTTTAGTGTCTGAGTTATATTTTTAATATATCGACGAACATGATGTATCGGACGAACGCACACGCAACGAATACTTGATTGGGGGAAAGGAAAGAAGATTTCTCAAACTTTCAAAGGTGTTGCAGGAGAGGGGGAAGGTAGAGATTTTATTTTATTTATCGACTTTTGCCGCGGTTATTAATATAAAGTTTTGTTTATGAAAATTGAATTATCGGGCTTTTCGATTAGTTAAGGGACAACAATTATAGTTCAAAATTTAAGTACTCAAATATCGCGCACTAGACAAAATTACGCCCTAAAATATTCGATATATTATCGTAGTCCAAGCAGAAAATACTCCGATGATTTTTTTGGGCCATCCCCCTAATAATATGGTCAGGTGAATCTAAATTCGTAAAGGCTGACATCATGTACTGTAGACTACACTATAACACCGGAGCAGTCGACCGTGACAGTAACTTGCAGTCTACTAGCACAAATCCTATAATGTACAGTTTTGGCAATACCTAACTGCGAATTTCTAAAGGTAGAGCTTTTTATTTGTCGTTACTACATTTATTTTTTATTATATTTTCTTATTTATTTTTTCTTTTTGTGTTTTTTTGCATTTATTTCTGTCGGAAATTTTCCCCGCCTATTTTATTAAGGTCTATCCCGAGTCCGGCTGGGGACTACACAGCCCCTCCCGTCGTTCCACCGGGAGGCCGAGAGTATCCCCGACTGCCTGCCATCTTTTCGCGGTTTTACCTTAATGTTATTTCCTCTAAGTTGTGTATAAGTAACTCCAAAGTGTAAGTGAAGTATAACTATTTTATTTTTAAAGCTAAATATCATTTCATATTAACCCTAGAAAATGAGGGGTTCTCCGTGCCTTCTCACTTCGGAACGACGGGGGGGGGGGGGGGACTTCTTTCCCCCCTCTGTCCCCCGTCGAGTCGTAACGAGCCACCTAATGGGGTAAATAAAATTTTTTTTCTAAAGACTTCAAAAAAATACAATTAATAAAAAAAATTAAAAATCACCCTCCTAAGATTTTCCGACTGAGTATGTCCAACATTATAATTTTGGGTTGTTACGTAGGGTGCTTTATGCCCGTTTCTATTATTTTCTTTGATTACTAATTGTTGTCAAAAATCGACCTCACACTATCGGCTTGTGTTAAGGTGGGTGAGTATCATGAATGTCGAGTTTACACTGACATGATCAAATATATATATATGATAGGTTATAGTCAATAATAATATAATAATAAGTATATATATACTATTATTATTATAATTAATACTAATGTCATATATATATAGTATATAATATTATATAAATATAATTACTCATTTATCTTATTTCTTATGAATTTATATATAATATATGTTGGAATCGGTTAACTACGTAGGCTAAAAGTTTGCTCGAGCGTTGTTGAGTCCGACGCGATGGACTCTCCCTCCACTCCTCATTCTGCTCCGTCTTATATATATATATTATAATATATCTATTCATTAGGTATTTAAGTTACTACCTTACGTAGGTGGAATGGAGGTACTTCACTAAACATATTATTAAATCCTACTTTATTAGTTCATATAAATTCAAATATATATATTGTTATCTCTATATTAGTCTACTCATTATTAGCATTTGGTTCCAGTATCATACTTTAAATAATTAAGTTATTACTTTATTATTAATATATTAAAATAATATCTTATAAAAATAATTAACTATATTATATTATCTAATAATTATCTAACTGAGTAATATATATACTTACTGTAAATACTATACTACTATTCTATTTAATAAATATATATATACTTCAGGTAATACAATATTATCACATATAATAATTATTATGCTTGAGAACCCTTAATTATATATTATAATCCCATATATATATATATTTTAAATTATATTAATATATACTTATATGTAAATAAAGAGTGCTAGTATTATAAGAATAAACAATTGAACACTTCATACGTTAACTATGATAAAAGACTTAGTATATTGACCTAAAGACATTTCTAAATATCTTATTACTATCTTCTTAGCTATATTTATATTTGATTAAGGAAAGGATATATTTAAGTATAAGATATTTTCACCGAGGTCTCGAGGCGGGTCGTCATCCGAATCTATGTACGTCATCTAAATTGTTCACATATTCTTAATAATCAACAACAAACTCTTACTTAATGCTACGAAAATCATACACCCGGCACTACTATCAATAGACATTTGCGCGGTTATATCACGCGCGTAAAAGCTTTTCTTATCGGTATTCGATCAATTATTATTTTCTAAGTAATAGACTGTTCTCACTCACGTCTGCTAAATTCAACATATGTTATAGTGAAAAAAAATAATAACCAATTCCACTATACTCGTTGGCCTTACTGAGTGTTAATTGGGAAAAAACACTAAACATATATCTAAAGGTTCTGGTCCAATCCTCTATAGAACAGCTTCGATCTGTAAAACGGAGCTCACAAGCTTCGCCGTAATCCTCTCATTCACTTAATCGCGTCTCTTAAGGAGAGGTTTCCAGCCTCAAAGATGAACGAACTGAGTGACGTTAGATTCTATTGCTTTCTATAGACTCTAGACGGCTAAAAGTACCAACTTCATTCTTATTCACGTATATACTTTAATATTTATACCCATATAGATCTCATAATCATCATCCCAGTTGCCTTCCATTGACTTATATCATGCACAAGGTGCCTATATCATTCAGCGCTCCTCCGCTTACTTATCACTAGAGTATATCATTGAGCTCTCAGATATCTAGGGGGGGCGGCGTAATGAGTAGCATTTTCAGACACTACGAGCTTATGTATCTTATGAGTCAATTATGGAGGTCGAGAATCAAAGGCCAAACTGTAAAAGGCGCCAGCACTAGGGGAGTATTCGGAATTGCCGCACGCGAGAGGCATATATATCGGCGGGCGAGTGGGGACGGTTCCAAACCGCCGTAGGGGAGGGCGCAGGGAGAACCACTCCCTGACCAAGACACACCGCCAATATACCAAAGAGACAGACTCGCGCAGCTGCCTTAGACGCTTATGGACTAGTGGTTCAATTTAGGTTTTTGCTAGTGCTAGAACTATTCTGGCTTCAATTTATCCGTTAATTTCTGGTACTAAATGCTTTTAATCTTGTGATATCGCTATCTTTTTTATCTCAGTTATAGGTCGCGCGAGTATAAGTCGGAGTTTACATTACGCTAGTGTCATACGTGTTAAAGGGGAATTTTACATTTACTATTGCCACTTGCTTATTAAGAAATTGCAATAATCATATATGGCTAGTATATAATATTATATACAATATATAATCATTATACATCATTTAATAAACGATCTGAACCTATATCTCTATTATAGTAATGTATATACTATAATGATAAGGTGCTTAGTATCTAGCATCATTAATTTATTATGTATATGCTATGAATATTCTTAATTATTAGGGAGAGTAACATCCAGACTAAAGTATCTGCATAGTAGTAATAGGTGCTTCATTCTTTTTATAACTGTATCACTCTGTTTATTCATATAGAGTGGAAATATTCAGTTACAATTTTTAACAAGCTACGAAAAAATCGTTTCGATTAGTTCTGCGAGTACCTGCATGAATTGTATACAGTGCGGCCCAACACTATTTAATTCTATCCATCACCGAGGCACTTAGCTAGCTTCACTTGCCACTCAAATACTAGACGTGGACGTATATTCATGAGCACCGTTATAGCGGTAGAGACCCAGAATGATCTCATAGAGAAATCGCGCTCGTAGAGCGAACCACTACCTTCCATCGGAATGAGGGGGCCAGTCCACCGTGAGTTAGAGGTTATGAGTAGATAACCTATAAACATGTTTAAAAATATATATTAAGTTAATAATTAAATTAATATATATATTAATTATTAAATTATAATATTATATTATAAATATTATTAAATATAATATTATATAATATAATTAAGTATATAATATATTATATTTATATATTTAATGCTCCTTGGACATAGCGTGCCACAACATTTCAATTTTATTTCCCCTATGTGTTGCCAAATGCATTTATAAAATTGGTATACCTGAGGGGACAGTCCTTTTTAATGCAAAAGAACAATATAATTTTTTAAAGTAAACTATATACATATTATTTTATTAATATATATATTTTAATATATATTATATATTATATTATAATTAATATAATAAATATATATATTATTAATTTATATAATATAATATATAAAGATTTGAGCTAAAACATCTCTAACAAACTTCTGTAAATCTGCCTTTTCCTATTCTCAAAGAGATCTGAAGGCTCTGTTGCTAACTCTCCAACTGAAAATGAGGCCAACCATCTCGGCTCCTATTTCCCTCTAACTCTACCCTGCAAATCTGGCATTACCTCCTCCTACTCTCAGGAGTCCTGATGTTCTTTGCCTGTGATTACAATTTGTATCGGGTGCATTGGGCTCAATGAGACTACTATGAACGTTAGGTTAGGCCGGTAGAGCACCGGATGGCATTCACTCGATCCCCGATAATTTTGAAGAGTGGAGAATTTAGCTTAACGTGTACTTTGAAACCAACTCTACAGTACATATTTAGAGAGATAGCTCGTACAACTATAATTTTCTCTATGTACTCCTAATACTAACTTTCCTCAGTTGTTGGAAGCACGCACATGTCCAACACATTTCCGAAAAAAAAGAAGCCGCTCTGATCCTCCAATATATCGCCCTATAGCTCCACTTGTATTCTATCAAGATCTTTGAAACCCTTTTAAACTCTCACTTCTTAGACCCATCTGGAATCTCATTCGTACTCTATCCCGTATCGCCTTACGGCTTATTCACGGCGTCAAGGTCTATACTGGCGATATAATCACTTCCTATTTAATACCGATTTATGGTATTTTCCGCCAGGAACCACGGGGAAGACTGCGTTGGTGGCGTTTAGACCATATCCAAAGCAATTTGACCGGGTATTGCCGACGTCCTGCTCTCCGAGCCCCTCCAATGGGGTTATTCTCCTCCTCTTTGCTATTACTGTATGTCTACTTTATCTTTCAAGTTGCACAATAATCGGTCTGAGGTTGATAGAGCGACTCTCTTTTTCTGTCACAAAATAGTGGGTGTTCTCTCGGGTTCTGTCTATTACCTACTTTATTCTACTTTTCATTAATGAT
>JABUQX010026432.1:0-17500 GCA_015478945.1 Trachelipus rathkii
TTACCAAAAAACTTACATAGAACTCTTATCTAACTTTATATAATACAAGTTATATAAACTTACAATAAACTTCACATAAACTATATAAACTTTACCATAACTTTATATAAACTTTATATTAAAATTAAAAATATACTTTTATAGTAACTTTATATATATATGCAAAACTTTATGTAAACTTATATTAACTTTATATATGACGACAAGAAAACTTCTTATAATAACTTTACATAACTTTTACATAAACTTTAATAAACTTATATAAACTTTATATAAACTTTATGAAATAAACTTTACAAATAAAACATGTGAATAAACTTTACTATAAACTTTTGCATTAAACTTACATAAACTATATAAACTTTTTATAAACTTTATAAAAAAACTTTATATAAACTATTAGTATAAACTTTTATATAACGATATAAATAAATATACTATATAAAATTTTAAAACTTTAGATAAAAACTATAAACGATATAACTTTCACCCGTAAACTTTAATAACTTATATAAACTTACATAAGCGGTAACTATATTTCCATAGAGCAACAGACGGAATAGGGGTAGTTAACCCAAATGAGACAGTACGCCCCAACTGACCGTATGCAATGTGGGGGGTATAAAAGATGCACAGATTTAGCGAGAAGCAGAAGTAACATTAATAAAGTTTTTATTTTATAAACAGTTATTTTTGTTATTATATAACTTTATATATTTAAACAAAGTAAATAGGTATATTGGAAGAGTGAGGATGCTGAGAAATTGCTGTTATATACAGGGTATGTAAAGTTTATGATAAACTTGTATGTTAAAGGTTAATATGGAAAGTTTAGATGCAGATGAGCATGAAAAGTTTTATTGTAAAGTTGTTATGGCTATAAGAAGTGTTATGTAAGATTTATTTTATTAGTAGGTTTTAGGAACGTATGTAAAAGTTAACAGTTTTATTGTAAAGTTATCTGTAAAGTATATGTTTGAAAAGCTAATAATTGTCAGTTTAAGTATGAATCTTAACCTTATATGTGTTTAAATGTTTATATAAAGTAGAAAACATTTAAGGTTCGAAACCCTAAAGGATACTTGCCGTCAGGCCTAGAGGAATATGAAATTTATCTCGGTGACTACATTTTCTCGGAAAATTCTGGTTGGAAATTCTTTGCTTTTTGATTACCAAATAAATCTTTTAGAATAAACATTTAAACATAAATTTTGCACCTTAATTTATTTTTTTTTAACAGATCCTTTATCTAAAATATAAAACTTCTTTTAAACTTATTTAAAAATTAGACAGCGCACGCATATAATAGACTAATTTATAAAATACTTTAAATACCAAACTTTATTACACAATTTTATAAAAAGTATAGAAAGAACGGTTACAAATAAAACATTAAAATAAAAAACATACAGAAAAAAAGTAACTTAAAAAAACTGACCAAAACGGAGAGAACCTTCACCCAGAACCACACAAAAAATAAAACCGATAACAATAACACAGACGACAGGCACGAAAGACCGACTCAAAATCGAGAAACTTAAAAAAGATATTTAAGTTATAATATTTCTTATGACATAATCAGCTTTACATGAATGAATTGATAAAGATTTACATCAACGACAACATAACATCAACATAAAACTGCAAAATTTAAATAAATTTATATTTAAACTTACATATAAATGAAATCAAACCAACCTATTTAGAGATCCTCTTTTATCTAAATTTGATATTACGTTACATCATAGAATCTTTACATAAAAACAATCCCGTAAAATTAATGTCACGTGAAATGATTTTCAGTTACTTTCATCATAATCGTTTTCAAACTAAGTTATAAAAAATTAAAACAAAACTTTAACATAAAATTTACATAAACGTTTAATATATAAATCGTTACATTACAAACTTATGGAGTCTAAAACATTACAGTTAAACTTTACGTATTTAAAAACGTATAGCTACATAACAACTTTAGCATAAAGCTTATATAAGAATTATATTAAAACTTTGACATAAACTTTACATATAGTATATAACTTAAGTATATAAACTTTTACGAAACAACTTTATATAAAATGTACATTAGAGAGATTTTTCAATGTTTGTTTTTATTGTTAGATAATGTAAAACTTGAATTTAATTAACTAAAATGCTCATATTATAATAACTTTATATTTTAAACTGTATAATAATGTTATTATAAACTATAAATATTATAAAACTTTCATATAAATCTTTAACATAAGCGTATTATATAACATTATAAGTTTATTAAAATATAATAAGTTAAAACATAGAATAAAAATATACTTAGTATATATTATAACTTTTGTAAAGTCAATAAAAACTTATTTAACTAATCGAAACTATTTTTATATATATAAGTAAAACTTTTACCTAATTCTTTTTTCTAATAAAATTAACAATATTATAAAATATAAACTTATAAAAAGCTAAGCAATTGTCTAATAGACTAATAATTTATAAAAAGTTAATTAGAAAAGTTAATTAATACTAGTTACAATAAAAAACCTAATGATTATATAAACCCTATAAAGTGATAAACCCTTAAAAGATAGTCAAAGTATTACCTATTATATATAAACCTTAAAGATTATAATGATAAAAAGCTTTAATAGTGTTAAATATATTAATTAGAATAAGTCTTATTATGTAAAAGTTATGTTTAATGAGAAACGAGACCAGATTAATATTATCAAAGGTACAATACGTTGTAACCCAGTTATAGTAAAAAGTTTACTGTGATAACAGATAGTTTTATATAAATGCGTTGAAGTTATTTAAATCTAATTAAGAACTTTAAATATAATTATAAACCAGTTATAATTAAACTATATGTAAAATATAATTCCGACTAAAGAAAATATTATAAACAAAATAACAATACATATTGTAATACTATAAATATATTATTAATATCATTAAAAGTATTTTATAATGATTATATACTACAATTTATAGAAAATTTTGAACTTATATCAATTCTTAATTATCATATTTGTATAATTCATAATAAACCAGATTTATTAAAAAACTTATTATACAAAGATTATATATAATATATATTTAAATAAACCCTTAGAAATAGTTATAGTGATAACGATATTTAAACTATTCAGAAAACAAGTACTACTGTTAAATTTAAAAATGTAATAATTTAAAAATTGAACGTAATATTACAAAATAAACATATTACATTTATAAATCTTATACAATAAGTAGGGTTTATACATGTATATTGATATACCTATAATAATCTGAAGATATATAGTATAATTACTATACTTAGACTAAACCATAGTATTGACATAATATAAGTAAAAGTTTATATAGTAACACATATATGATCAACTATCACATATAAATTTATTGTAAACTTTAATATACTATATAAATACTTTAGTAATTATAATTATAATAAACAGTATATTTAAATGTAATATAATATATAATAACATTAGATATATAATAATATAATAACTATTTATTAATTATAATAAAAACTATTGAACTAAACTTTACAAATCTATATAAATAACTGTGTTCCATCCTCAATTCTTTTCAACATTTGTAAATCACTAATACCCAATTAATAACTTATAATCATAAAAACTTTAAAAATATACTGTAACTACTTATATAATTTATAAAGACATATATTAAGCATTCATTATAAATTTACATAACTTTTACATAAACTTTACATCATAAATCAATAAAATATCAAATACTTTTTACCCGTTAAACTTTCACAAGATAAACTTAACACAATATAAACTATATTGCATTAAACTTAATAAACCGTCGCAACATAAAACCGGAATAACCAACATAAAAATAAACCTAAATCAAGAAAACAAATACATGTGAATTTGTAAAACAATCGGAGAGAGTAAAAAAGTGCTTAATTGATATTGGTAAAGAGCTTCAAATATTAGAAAAAAAAAAAAAAAAGAATATATAAGTTATAGATAAGGAAGTTTGATTCTTATTTAAAGATAAACTTAGTAAAAAAGCATAATCTAAATTATGGGTGTGATTATATGTAAATTGCATTTTACGTTTGTAAAGTTGTATTAGCGGCGATAAAAGATTTTATAATAATGTAAAAATTCATAAATCATAAGTTAATATATAAAATCAAGCTGTTTATACCAATTATCACAGATTCTAATAACAATTTAATACATAAAATATATACAATTTATATGTTCTCTGGTACAGTCTAAAGTTATATAAAGTTCTATGTAAAGTTTACTATTATAAATGTTTTTACTTATGGATGTGGCCTTACTCATCAATTGTAGCTTTAAAGTTTCTAGTAAACAAAAATATTAAATATTGATGTAATAAAGTTATGTAAATGTATATTGATAAAGTTTAGTAAAACTATTTGTCATTTTCTATATAAAGTTATATATAAAGTTTATTCAGCCTCTTAGAAGTATACTTCACAAAGTTATCCACATCTCAAAAAACGACAACAGCACCGGGAAAAAATCTATATAAAGTTTAAATAAGTTATATATAAAGTTTTATTAAAGTTTTATTATTTACACTTTATGTAAAGTTTAAATATATTCACAATAGATTTATTTTTTGAGAGATATGTTAAGTTCTTATATATATTAAATATTTTGCGTTAGACTAGTTGGATAAATATAAAAGTGTTATATAATATATATATATAAGAAAAATGATAAAAGTTCAAAATCGAGAATAAAAAGTTTAAAGCACTTTGATGGTTGGTATTCAAGTGAATACTTATCGTATAAAACAGTAATCTCGACGTAATTCAGTTTTACATCACAAAAAAAAATCATTATAATACATGATTCATTGTGATTTTGCTTGTTTAATCAAAGGAGTGATAAAAGAATACATTGTTTTTATATAATAGTTTTTATGTTATGTAGAGTTTATATAAAGTTTAATAAAGTTTATATAACGTTTAATACTTAAATAGGAAATATATTAAAGTTTATATATTAAATGTTAGTTATTATAAAAGTTTATTTTTAAGAAGGTATGCTAAAGTTAATGTAACGATTTTGTATTGAAAATGTATAATAGAAGTTATTATGTAAAGTTAAAATACATAAATAAAGTTTATAATGCAAAATTATAAAAAGTTTATGTAAAAATTTATAATAAAGATAAATATAGTAAAGAAGAATTAAAAGATTAAAATAGATATATAAAGTTATATATAAATTAGGTTTTATAAAATATATAGGTTAAATATAAAGTTTATATAAAAGTTATATGTACAGTTTAAAAAGAAAAGTTTAACATAGAGTTTAGAAAAAGGAAAAATGTTAAAGTATAAAAGTGTAGTTTTTATGTTAAGTTATAACTATAAAGGTTTGATTGTGAGAATATACCAGTTAATTAAAGTTTTTATGATTAGAATGGCTAAAAAAACGCAATGTAAAAGGCACTGTAAGTTTTAATAAACTTTTCAGCTTAAGAGTTTATGTAAATAGTTTATGTCAAACTGTTATATAATAGTTTATGATGTTAAGTCTTATCGTTAAAAGATTATGTGTAACATTTAGTAAAAGAGATATAGATAAAGTAGATTTATGTCTATAAGTTTTCTATAAAATATAATTAATGTCTAATTATAGTTTTTAACTTATATGTTAAATTTTTTATGTAAAAAAATTACTTATATAAATTTAGTTGTAGTATTAAAAGTTATATTATAAATATACACGCTATCTCGATGCAATATTATATAGAAATTCGTACATAAAGTGTTAATGTTAAAATTGATATAAAGTTTATTTAAAGGTGATCTATCTAGCAGAAGTTGCCGTATTTACAGTTTATGGTAAACATGTAAGAGAGCTTGAACTACGAGAAATTAAAAGTTTGGAAAGGCCTTAGATTATGAAATTGAATATAAAGATTCAATTTCAATATTTAAAGTTATATCAAGTGGCGTTATACCCTCTAACACACAAGTTTAACTACCATAGAGTTTAGCATAAAGTTTACCGTGAGAGAGTGATTTGGTACAATAAAGTTATATGAAAACGATCCGTATGTAAAGCTTCCCCCTAACTATGATATAGATTGATGTAAAGTTTTTTACTCCGTACAGTTTACAGTATCTTAGAGAGCTCGTTAAAGTGTTATTTGTCCTGTAAAGTTCATGCGTTAAAGTTTACTAAATTATAGATACGTTAGCTGTACAGTTTTATTGTTATACACACAGTTTGTGTATATATATAAAATAGTTTAATTGTTAAAAAAATGACTTTATTGTTATAATAAATATATATATATATAGATATATATATTATAATTATATGATAATTAATTAAAGTTTTAATTATAAAGTTTATATATTATACATTAAATTAATTATATATAATAATTTTATTATTTATAGTACATTAATAAATAAATATTTTGGATATTTGTTGATATATTAAGATATATAGTAATTAAATATATATATATTTATATTTTATATAAAGTTATGTATGACTAAGAAGATTAGTCTTTCTATTACCATAACAGTATAACAAAATAAAACCTTGTTTATATATGTTTGAAGTTTATGTAAATATAAAATTTAGTTAAAGTTTTCTACAATACTTTGAATAATGCTTATATGATTCATATCCCTCTCTATACCCCTCCTCTCAAAAATATATGCTTGGTGGTATCCGCCCCATACCGCTTTACCCCCACGCGAGATGAGCCCCTATCATTAGCTATAACGCTCCCAATGTATAACCACACCTCCATCCACTTGACGTTTACCGCGTTAACAACCTCCCCCTCCTTTTCGTGTTATATATGCCGGAAGACTGACCGCAAAATCAAAGTATCCCTTATCTGATACAGTAATCTTTATCATCTAAACAGTTTTTCGAAGCTTAATCAAAGTTTAGCGTTATACTGTTGGACTGTATAAAAATATGCTTTTTCCTTCTACCTAACCCCTAAAATCTTCTGAGCTTCAAGCTGCACTTTCTCCAACCCAGTACCAGATTTTTTTTCTACCTGACTACTCATATTTTTGAAAGTTATTAAGTCTACGAATGCTTTTCATATCCCAACGAGCGTTATTTATATAAGCTTTCTTTCATCCAATAAATTCTATATGGATTAATAAGAGTTTAATAAAAGTTTATATAAGCGTATGAATAAAAAGTTCTCTCTATAATTATCAAAGAAGTTATGTCTATGTACATGATAACATTGATAAAGTTTATAAGTTAAGCAAAGTTAATGTAGAAGGGTTCCTCTCAGACATCTTGATATTGTAATCTAAGTGCGTGTTTAGTAGGTCCATATATTACAAGTTCTTCGAGCCTGATTATTTCTCTAAACTGTTATTAAATGGTGGTTAATAAATAGGCATTGACTAAATAAAAACCCACACACATTTATATAAATTTTATGCTAAATGTCTGTATTGCGTACAATTTGTAATGTAATAACCAATTCTTTAAGGAATCCACACTTACCTTTATATATAGTAGTTCAAAACTACTTAGAGACCTTCATTTCTAAATTAAATATACAAAAGACCACTTTACGCTATCCTAGACACATGTAGGTAAATTGACCACAACCCCCTCCGTTTGGTATATCTTTGCTTTAACTTTAATACTTCTCTCCAACAGCTCCATGCTTTTTTGTTTTTTTCTCACTTTTTGATCGGTTTATGGTAGGTTTTCACTCAGTAAGAATAACCAGTATATATAAAAAGTTTTATTATAAAGTTTGTATATAAAGTTTTATGTACCAATTGGGGCCTTCGTTGCTTCTACGCTAACTATAATTGGAATGACTGCTTTTTGATCTCTGGTGACCTTCACTTGGCGCGGAGTTAAAGTGGAGCTTAGTGTAATCGTTGTATGTTATGTAAAGTTATGAGCTACAATATGGTTATCATACGCTTCTATTACTCGAAAAGATTCTAATGTAATTCTTCGCCTCAATAGATCCATGACGATCAGAATACAGCTGCTTTTTGTTTACTCTAGACCTAATTCAGTACGTAGGCATTAATTTTTATGTAAAAGTTTTATGTAAAGTTTAATGTAAAGTTTTATCGTAAATAGTTTTCACACTTTATGCTAAAGTTCTGTATATAAAGTTATATAAAGGTCTTATTAGAAGTGATATAAAGTTATATATACTTATATAAAGTTTCACATCAATCTATCAACTTTAACGCACAACTTTGTCCATATGAGTAGTTATAAGGATACAGTTATTATTAGAGAAATATATTCTATTAGATTCAAAATAGTAGTAACCTTTGGGAAAAATATTATACAAGTTTAGCTTTTGATTGTTCAAAAATGCTAATGTAGAGCAAGTAAGCTGATGTAAAGGGTCTTTCATTATACAAAGACGTATGGATATATATCTATGCTAATATATGATAAAACCTGTCCTTGTTCTCCTAGCTGTACAATATATTATAATGCCAGTTTTTCTGGCCTCTCTTCTTACAATAAATAACAGTATTTTGGCTCTATATCTCTTCGTAAAATACTGATCTATCCATGCCTCTTATCTATTATCCTAATATGTAGGGACCTATATATATATTTCTGATTATATGAGTAAGCTGTTGCACTAAGTTTAAATTAGTCAAATTACATCACTGATTATAAATATCTCTAAAAGCTCTTACTATCAGCCAGCCATTTCCTCCTAACCAACCCGGACGATTTTCTGTAGGTATAATCCTCGATGTCTTCTCTTTCCTACTTCAAGGAGTTTCATGTAATAGTTTCCTATTTTACCTAATTAATAAGTTCCTTTATCGTAAAAGTTATGTAAAGTTATACGTAGTAAATGTTATCTATATAGTAAATAGAACCTGGGATAAAATTTATGCTAAAGTTTACGTTTTGGAAGGCTTCTTCGCTATATGAAAATTCGTGTTAGTATAAAGTTATGTAAACAGTATACGGCTAGTAGAAATAAACGTTTAGTAAAATAGGCGTGGCATTATCAAAGCGTTGATCGCATTTATATAAATTTTTTTTATATAACTTTAAACAACAGTTACATTAAAGTCTTATGTAAAAGTTAAGTTCCCCCCCTATACTATAAGCTTCTATCCTAACATTCGCGTAGTATAAAGTTTAAGGTGTAAAGTTAAATTAAAGTTATGTATAAGTTTATATGAATAGTTGATGTAAAGTTTTATGCTAAAGTTGAGGTATAAAAGTTTAGTGTAAAGTTTATGGTAAGTTTATTTTACTAAAGTTTCTGTTAAAGGTGTGAGAAGAGAGCGTTGGGATGTAACTTATTCCCGTGCCTTCCCCGCCCCCTCGTCATAAAAAAAATTATTATTCTCAGTATTTGGTGCTTCATGCGAATAACGTAATCACTTATCCTAAAGTTTGTTGCGTAACAGTTGAGTCTTTATGTAAAAGCTTACGCTCATGTTATGCGCGAGAACCAAATATAGCCTAAATAATATGATGGAAAACCGCTCTGATCGCTTATGTCAAAACATACGCTCCTAATGTTAAAAGCGTTTTATGTAAAGATCTTTACTTGTTAGATCTTATACAAATCTTATAGTCTTAACAGTTACTGTGTCCAAACTGCTAGTCATATTGTTTAGAAGTTTATACACAGTGATATCTTACAATGGTGCGAGCTTCTGTAGACCGATCTGCACAAGTAAACTGTGTACTTGTAAATTCGTCGCGCCTATTGTAAGGGTTATTGTAAACTATTGTGCGATATACTTTCCTGTCTGTATATAAACTGTATATGAGATTGTTACAAGCCAGCTTTTAGAACTACGGATCAGACTGCGTGTATATAAAATATCTTTCGCGCTGACATATCCAAAGCATATGTATGAAAGTTTCCATTATAAAATTTTTATGAAAGTTTATATAAACTTTTATGTAAAGTTTATGTAGTTTACGATTAAAGTTTGATAATAAAGTTTATATAAGATTTATGTAAAGTTTATTAGTAGACGTAAGCGTACATCTTTATTTTTCTTCATAAGCTCCTCACATACTAATACCTTAGTTTTCTTCTCTTGGACTGCTAAAGTTAATGTAAAGTTATTAAAGTTATGCAATAGTTCTTTATGTACTATATATATATAATGTTTTATTTTTTTCAAATCACTATTCTAAAGATTCCGCATTTGTGTGTTGAGGCGACGTTCTATATTTTCTAAATTATAAGGTTACGTAATATAAACTTGTATATAAACTTTATTAGTAAAGTTAAGTTTAAAATTTCATTAATAAGTTTAATTTATAACAGCTCTATGGTCTAGTGTAACAGTTATCTCCCACTTCTAATATTAAATCCTCTACTTTACATTATTATATGTGAGTTTATACTTTAACTCAGTCCTATGCAGTCAAAGTCTAACTCATGTAATATTCAAGTATCTAATGTAAAGTTATGCTTATAAGCCTATTTGATACTTCAACCCTTCATTCTCAGAGTTTAACTTGCCCGTAAAATTGTATATAGTATACTTCATTGCGTTATCTATACTATTTACATAGATATAGAGAGTGTTCACTTAACTAGCGTTTCAAATCTTTTCAGGATTATGCGTAATATATCTTACGATTCGTATCTGAAAGTTTAGCATGTAAAAAGAATATTTCCTGTGTGTTATTAGTAAAGTTGGTTCGAGTAAAAGTTTTATAGATTTAAAGTTCATTATTAAAGTTTGTAAATATTTAATTAAAAGTTATATAAAGTTTATGTAAAGTTTATTAAAGTCTATATAAAATTTTATATAAAGATTTATGTAAAGCTTATAGTACAATTGTATATACTACATGAGTTGAAATTCAAATATTTCATTTATATAAGTAAAAATTAATATGATACTTAATAGCCAAGCAAATAACAGAACCGTGCGTTTAATGGTAAACACATACGACTTTATATCACAAAATATATAAATTTACTCAATATAAATTTACGTAAGCACGTTTTCCTTCGTACTATCTATCACAGTTTATGTGTGAAAAATATATAAAACAACCTTTAGATTAACTGCCCAGCTACTGTTGCGCATGAATTTGGTGTTGGTTAATACCAGCACAATATCACAGTAAAAACGTACAAGTTTAGAGGTAAGGAGTTTTAGTATTCCATAGCATGCCAACAGTTTAGGCAACTATTTATGATCACGCATAGAAGCCATTGTGAATGATTTAAAGGTCTAGTTAGTGAGCGTAGAGTCATGAGATCTAATAAGTTTTTTACGTTACAATCTTCTCAGTTGCTCCTAGATCATAATAAGTTTACTAAGGCTACTATCCCATTATGGAAACCTTGCTCATCTTCAGTAATAATATAGCTTTCTCAACATTAAGTCGGAATTTGAAATAGGAAGTTGTTGAGTAATACAAGATGAAACTGTTTTCATGAAAATTGCAAAGCGATATTGAATAATAAAGTAGATTTTGGGAGAACAAACCAACCGAATGATTCAATGGAGGTGATTTGGATATTGAGTTACATCACAAAAAATTGTATTGTTATGTTATTCGTTTTTCACTCAGTAATATAAATTGAGAATGAATTGAATAAATAATTTTAGCTTATGGATGCAACCCTTGGTCAAGCAAGTATGTTAATATTGCTCCTTAAGAGGAGAAGAGCAACAAATTTGATGGGCTCTGGATCGAAATAAAAAAACTTCTCTAGAAATAAAAGGTTTCCGAAAGAATGAAAGATTACCTGACAGAGTCAACCCTTGGGAAAGGTAATTTGGTACATCTGCCATCAGACACAACCCATCTTAATATTGGAAAACTAATTTTTATTTATGAAATAAAAGACTATATTATAATTTCTATGTAACTTCGAAAAAATCGATCTAAAAATCTACATTTTGCAGAGCTGGTTGACTCTTTCTAAAGTTCAATCGAAACAGTGGAGAAAGGTCGTAGAAAATTATTAGAATGTTAAGAATATCAACACTTCTGCCCCTAAGGTTGAAACATTTTTCGTTCGGAATTTTAATCCAACGTCATAAAATTATCTTTTCAATTATAGAACAACTTTTTTTTATTAGATTTGATTTAATTTGTTTTATGTTTATACGAAAATTTATGATTTTAGAAAACTTAGCAATCAAGCTACAAAAAAGTTCACCTCCTGAAAGGAATCTACACCAATCATATGCTCAAGCTCTGGGATGAGTTTAATGAATTAAGGGGTATTATTATTATTATTAATCATTATTATTATTATTAGAAATAATGACTTATTTTTTTGATACATATATTTAAATAGAATAAACAATAGATGAAGCGAAACATGGGCTAGGACGAACTCGTCACCCCAACAGCCCTTTTCAGTTTTTCTTTTAATATTAGTAATTGATTTGTAATTTTAATCCAACGTCATAAAATTATCTTTTCAATTAAAGAACAACTTTTTTTTTATTAAATTTGATTTAATTCGTTTTAGGTTTATACGAAAATTGATGATTTCAGAAAACTTAGCAATCTAAGAGAAAACAGATATTGCGAGACTTTCATAAGGCTACAAAAAAGTTACCTCCTGAAAGGAACCTACACCAATCATATGCTCAAGCTCTGGGATGAGTTTAATGAAATAAAAGATATTATTATTATTAATTATTATTATTATTACAAATAATGTGACTAATTTTTTTGATACATTTTTATATAGAATAAACAATAGATGAAGCGAAACATGGGCCAGGACGAACTCGTCACCCCAACAGCCCTTTTTAGTTTTTTTTTTTTAATATTAGTAATAGATTTGAAATTTTAATCCGTTATTTAATTTTTTTTTCAATTATAGAACAACTTTTTTTTATTAGATTTGATTTAATTCGTTTTATGTTTATACGAAAATTGATGATTTCAGAAAACTTAGCAATCTAAGAGAAAACAATTATTGCGAGACTTTCATAAAGCTACAAAAAAGTTACTTCCTGAAAGGAACCTACACAAATCATATGCCCACCCTACATGCATGAGTTAATGAAATAAAAGGTATTATTATTAATTATTATTATTATTACAAATAATGTGACTAATATTTTTTTTGTAACATATATATATATATATATAATATAATATATATATATAATATATAACTATATATTTTTTTATATATATATATATAATAATATATATATAATATATATATATATATATATATTATTTTTTTCAGCAACAACTGGGAAAAATATCACCCAAAATCAAATATTCTTTGGCTAAAATATTTAATTCAAAAATTAAAAATATGCCATTATAAAAATATAAATACAAAAATTCATTTGATGGTTGGACATAGATAAATATTTAGAAGAAAATTTTTAAATTACAAAAACTGGACAAACTCCACAATTTAAATTTAGATTAATATATTATTATTATATATATATATATATATATATATATAATATAATATATATATATATATATATTATATATATAATATATATATATAATTATTATATATATATATATATTATATATATATATATATAATATATATATATATATATATATAAAGGAAAAACAATTTACACCAACACCACGCACGCAGAGAACTATTAAATTTAATTCTGGAGGTCCCATTAATAAACGTCTAACCATTAGTAAGACTAGCCCCCCATATTGCCTTCACTTTTGAAAATCAAGTTGATAATTGCATTGCTTTTTTAGATCTTTTAATAGTACAGACAGGTACTAGTCCCTTATTCACCACAGCTTCTTGACATTAAGTTTATGCTTGAACATTTATTTAATGTCAAGCTAATTTTTAGTTACCCTGAGACCCTCCTAGGAGTTTTAGTTAAGAACAATTCTATCAGATTGGAAGTGACAGTTGGTGTATACGAGATTCCGTGTTTTATATGTAGAGAATCTTATTTTGGTGAAACTTTAAGACTTTGAAAGTTAGATTGGATCAACATAGAGGAGAATTCAGGAGGGGAAATGCAAGCAATGCTATTTTTAGACATTTGTCTCAAAGTGGTCATTTTGTTAATTGGGAGGGTACTAAGTTTTTGTTTCTTTCTAAGAATAAATATTTGAATCAATTTTCAGTTTGTAAAAAACAATATAATTTATTGCAGAATAATTTACCCGAAAATGTCTTTAATTAAAAAAATACTTCTAATATAATCAATATATCAAACGTGTTAACTCTGCTTACGAAAGGCATTTGCAACAGAAGATCTATAACCTTTGCTTAAGAGTCACCGTATACAAAAAATTTTATAATATTATAGAATATTTACTGAAAATAATATTTAATGTTATTTTAAGTTTTATTATTTATTTTTAAACAGAAATTAAATATTAGAATAAGCGAAACATGGGCCAGGACGAACTCGTCACCCCAACATATTGTTTTTCAAGTTTTTCTTTTAATTTAGTTATTTCCTTATTAATTTGAATCCATAGTCATAAAAATTTATCTTTTCAATTAAAGAACTAACTTTTTATTTTATCTAGATTTGAATTTAATTTGTTTTATTAAGTGTATTATTTTTACGAAAATTTGCCCTAAGACTGGGATATTATAAAACATATTTATTGCGAGACTTCATAAAGTCTACAAAAATTGTTTACCTCCTGAAAGGAACCTACACAATATTATAGTTTGTTTCATAGCTCTGGGATGAGTTTTTTAATTTATTTATTATTTGAGAAAATAAAAGGTATTGATTATTATTAATTTGAGTTATTTATTATTAACATAAGTAAGATATTAACATATTCTTCAAATAGTCTTCTCGCAATTATAAGAATATAAACAAGATAAAAAGCGAAACATGGGCCAAGGGACAAACCGTCACCCCAACGGACTTTTTTAAGTCTTTTTTTAATATTTAGTAATGATAACTCTGACCACAGTTTTTTAGCTCCTTGAATTGAAAAAATTATTCTTTTCTTTAATTATAGAACACTTTTTTTATTATTAGATTTGATTTAATTCGTTTACATGTTTATTACGTGAAAATTTACGTTTTTACATAAGATTATTGCTTATTCTAAAGAGAAAATAATTTTTGGTGACACGTTTCATATAGCTACAAAAAAGTTACCTCCTGAAAGGAACCTACACCAATCATTTTATTTGCTCAAGCTCCTGGATGAATTTTAATTTTGAAATAAAAGGTATTATTTCTTTATTCCATTATATATTATTTATTTACAAATATGTGAATCTATAATGTTTTCTACACCTTCTATTCTCTTATTATAAAATAATTTCTCAATAGATTGTTATCCCGATATACTATCTCGCGTTGCCTAGGATTCGAATCCCGCTTTTCATCTCCATTTAACAGTCCTTTTTTTCAGGTTTTTTTTACTAGGTGTTTAATTTGATCTTTGTAATTTAATCAAAATGTCATTACATATTTTTCTCTTTCCCGTATATATTATTCAACTTTTTATTAATGTTTGATTTATTAATTTCGTTTTATGTTTTATCACGAAAATTTGTATGAAATTTCCAGTCAACTTTAACAATCTAAGAAACAGCATATTATTTGCGTAAGAGCTTTCATAAAGCTTACAAATAAATGTTACCTCCTGATTTTAAGGAACCTACATCGATCATATGCTCAAGCTTCTGGAATGTAGTTTTATTATGAATAAAAGATTATTATTATTTAATTTATTATTATTTATTACTATTAATATTGTGACTATATTTTTTTTTAAAACATATTATATATAATTTTATAAACAATAGATGAAGCGAAACATGGGCATGGACGAACTTTTGCAATCAAATTGGCCCCTTTCAGTTTTCGTTTTTTAACTGATTAGTTTACTTTGGTGAATTGTAATTATGAAACATTTGTTATTTAAATTTATCTTTAAAATGATAAACAAATGTTTTTTTTTAATTAGATTTTGATTTTTATTTCGTTTTATTGTTTATACGAATATTATTTTGATGATTTTCAGAAATACTTTTTTTTTAATTATAAGATCTTTGCTATCTTCCTTTTTAATTATAACTTTATCAAAAAAAAGTTATCCTTTCCTGAAAGGATCTACACCAAGTCATATGCTCTAATGCTCTGGGACGAGTTAAAGACGAAATTAAATAGGTATTATTATTATTAATTTTATTAATTTACAAATAATATGTGACCTAAATTCTTTTTTGATACATATTTTATATAGAATAAACATTTTGATGTAAGCTGAAACATGGGGCCCAGGTACGAACTTCGTCACCCCAACAGTCCCTTTTAGTTTTTTTTTTTTTGTTATTAAGTAATAGATTTTGTATTTTTAAGTACGTAATTATGTTGTAAAATTTTACCTTTTGTCATACGAGACAACTTTTTTTATTATTAGATTTTGAATCTAGTTCTTTTTATGTTTATTACGAAAACTGAATGATTTCAAGAAAAACTTTTACCAATCTTATCTAAGAGAAAACAGATATTGCGAGACTTTCATAAAACTACAAAAAAGTTACCTCCTGAAAGGAACCTACACCAATCATATGCTTCCAAGCTCTGGGATGAGTTTTTAATGTAACCCGATAAAAGGAATATTATTATTAATTTAATATAATTAACAAATATGAAGTGAGTAATTTTTATGTTAACTATCTTTTACATAGAAATAAACAATAGGATTTGAAGCGTAATATCATGGGCAGCCAGGACGAATTTTCTCGTTCACCCAAACAGCTATTTCAGTGTTTTTTTTTTTTAAATAATTAGTAGTAGATTTTTTGTAATTTAAATTATTGACGTTTTAAAATTATCTTTTCAATTATAGAACAACTTTTTTTTATTAGATTTGATTATATTTGTTTTTATGTTTATAACGAAAATTTTTTTTTTTTCAGAAAACTTAGCAATCTAGGAGAAAACACTTAATGTAAGACTTTTATAAAGCTACAAAAAAGTTTACCTCCTGAAAGGAACTTACACAAATATTATGCTCAAGCTCTGGGATGAGTTTATGAAATAAAAGGTATTACTTATCAATTAATTATTATTATTATTATTACACAAATAAATATTTATTAATTTTTTTTGTAACAATTTTTATATAGAATAGAATCAAAGATGAAGCGAACATGGACCAGGAATACGAAACTCGTCACCTTCCAACAGCTCTTTTTTAGTTTTATATTTTTTACATATTAAGTAATAGATTTTATAATTTTAAATCCAACATCAGAAAATGATTCTTTTCAAATTATAGAACAACTTTTTTTATTAGATAATTTTTTTAATTTTTTCGTTTTTATGTTTAATCGTAAAATTTTGATGATTTTCAGAATAAACTTAGCAATCCAAGAGAAAACAATTTTTGCGAGACTTTCATAAAGCTACAAAAAAGTTACCTCCTGCAAGGAACCTACACCAATCATATGCTTAATACATTTTATTTCATTAAACTCATCCCAGAGCTTATTATTATTATTAATTAATTATTATTATTATTATTATTACAAATAATGTGAC
>JABUQX010026432.1:22500-23506 GCA_015478945.1 Trachelipus rathkii
AAAGTGAAATATTGCATGAAGGTTATTAAAAAAGAAAAGCGTTTTAGAAAGGCTTAGCCTCACAGACCCTTATTGAATCCGTTTATAGCAATAAGATGAAAAGTTTTTTGTTTTTTTTACCTAAATAATAACAATCCTTTAATTATTCAAAATGGTTCTCAAACCTTAAGTAATTGCAATATGAAGGAATAATTCTTTGTAAATTTGGAAGGAAAAAATAAATTGATTTTCTTTTTTTTTTTACACAGCGAATGATAGAAAGGATTTCCTTTATCATTCTGTTTTCAAACCGCCTGGGCTTAGGGGTCGGAAAGCTAGCTGCGGGTTTTGGTATACTAGGGCTATTTAAATTCAATTTAATATATTTTAAATTGTCATCTAAATTTAAATTTATTGTTTCTTTTCCCAGCAATTTTTATCTCATTGAATAAACATTTAAAATAAAAAGTTTCTGGTTTTTTAATTATAAAAAAAATACATCCTGCACAAATCCGATGCAATGTTATGCGTTGGGGAATTGAGTTTATCAGTTTTAGGTTATTCTTAGAAAAACAGAAGTCGTATAAAAAAAATATAACCGTTTTTTTTATTTAAAACTAAGTGTAATTTCTTTTAACCTTCATCTACAATACATTCTTGTAATTATATTCTGAAAATTTCATTTTCTTCATCTGAGTCACATGTATAGTTATTTGAATCGCATTCACATATTTAGTTACTTGGGTCTTCTTATATTTCACCAACCCAAGTATTTGAAGGAGTATAAATGCACTCTTACCTGAAAAATGTTTAGCTTACTATATGCATCAGATTGACTTAAGGGAGTTTGCCAAAAGCAGGAAAACATTCCTTTCAGAAATCAATAATTGGCCATTGTAAAGCCAATACAGGTATTCCTTGGTTTTAATACACATCAGAGACCCTTGTTTTGCACAGTATGTGCCTATTATAGAATCTATAAAGTACTGCCTTATTTACCCTAAATCATCAGAACATTTTCTCTTTT
>JABUQX010026433.1:2500-5000 GCA_015478945.1 Trachelipus rathkii
AATGATTTTTTCTTCTTTTTTGCAATTGATTTATTTATTTTTCTATTACACCTCTTCATTAACAGTAAGCAGAAATTCTGTTCAAACTTCCTCAATGCTTGAACAATTTTCATCAATATTTGCGATAAAATCTTTCAAAGCAAGTATCATGTTTTCAATATGGTTAAGAGATGTTGCTGCCATTAATGGTAGAGGCTGTAATATATATATATATATATAATATATAATATATATATAATTAATATATATATAATATATATAAAAGTATAATATATAATATATGGAATTATTTTATATTATCCAAATATAAATAATTTAATATATACCAAATAAAGTTAGATATATATTGTAAATATATTTATATATATATATATATTTATATATATATATAATATATATATATATATATATGATATATATTATAGATATATATATATATATATATATATTTATATATTTATATATATATATATTATATATTATTATATATATATATAATTATATTATATATTTCATATATAATATATATATATATATAATATATATGGAAGAGCAAAGGAGAACAAAGTTGAAATCATAATTAAGCTTATAACTTACTCGAGGGACTTACCCAAATTGGTCGATATGAAAATGGGTGGACAGAACATCAAAAAATTTCCCGTACAGCCCGCCGCAGGCGTTAAGATAGGTTAGGTTACGTTAGGTTAAGTTAGGTTAAGTTAGGTTAGGTTACGTTAAGTTTTGTTGGATTCGTTAGATAAACTCTAAATAACCAGATTTTTTTTATTCAAATGTCGACTCATTTTCCTGTATATTTCCTGTATATTTTCCTGTATTTGGGTATAGGTCCCTTACTCGCTCGTGATTACAAAATTCAAAACATTCGAGTTTTTTTTGAAGAAGCTTCGATATTTTGATCTCTGTCAAAAACCCTCTAAACTTCAAGAATTGCTTTAAAACCTTTTCTAAATCGTAACAATCCATTGTAACTTTTCACCCACTTTGTTTCTCAAATTCATCTTAGTTTTGTTCATTTTGTTTCCAGGAAAAGCTTTCCAATTTTTCACATTAAAATATTTCCACCTTGGTAAACTAAAATAGTATCTAGCTGTTTTCACTGTGCCCATGGAGTTTCTAATGTATATACTCTATATGAATGTTATGCAGCAATGAACATACTGGATATTTTAGGCAGGGTTGTGGAGTCGGAGTCGGAGTCGGGGTCGCGGAGTCGGGGAGTCGGTAATTTTGAAGAGAGTGGAGTCGGAGTCGGAGTCGGAGTCGGAGTCGGAGTTGGTAATTTTCAAGAGGTATGAGTCGGAGTCGGATCGGAGTCGGTAATTTCAAGAGGGTGGAGTCGGAGTCGGGAATCGGAATCGGAGTCGGAGTCTGAAAATTTTGAACCGACTCCACAACCTTGATTTTAGGTAGCTTGAACACGTCAACATAAATCTTTTCTTCATTGCTATTGGACCATCATGTCGTTGTCCAATCAGAAAGTCACAATTTATTTCAACATTCTTAGTGCCTTCACTAGAGATTCCCCTTTTGTACTTTCAACAGAAACTAAACCTAAAAACTCTTCAAGAATCAAAAATATGTTTTATTCACTTCTATCAATATATACTCTTAATATACTTTGATTATTATTTTTATTATTCTTATATATTAGAATTAAGTGGCTCAAGTCATCAAAAATTTTAATATTTAAAATAATTTCGGGAGTCGGGGGTTCAGATACCTTCAAGCCCCCCTGGCTACGGCCTTGCATATATATATATATATATATATATATATAATATATATATATATATATATTATATATATATATAATCTATATATATATATATATATATATTATATACTATCGAACTTCTCCTTTACAGTAGTTAACCGATATATATCGAACGAACAATGTAATCGATTTTTTTTTTCGATTATTTCAAGGCAAAAAGTGCGACAAGGTTGCCAAATGGGTTTTTTTTTTTTTTTTTTTAACCTAAAAGGGAATACCCAAAGATTAAAATAGCAAGATTTGAAAGAGGTCAGGGTCTCTCGGCCTCAGCGGGGGATGACGGGGGGGAACTTCGTCCCCTCTGTCCTTCCGTCGGCTCGAACCCCCTAAAATAAAAAAATAAAAAAAGAAAAATAAAAAAAATTAAACATAAAAATTGGCTGATAAAAAAAGCAACTTGTGGAAACTTTTGCGATCTTTCTATTGGGGTTTTTAGCTAACACGTGACACTGCTGGGCTGCACGAGCAGATTTCTGCGATTGTCGATATTATGACATTTTTTGTAACTACCTTTAAAGGAGAAGTGCCTATTATATATATATATATATATATATATATATATATATATATATTATATTATATATATATTATATATATATATATATATATATATATATATATATATATATATATATATTATTCGTACAAAACACCATATCCCGCATAGCTGCAGAGTGGTGATGGTGGCTGATAAGTTTTCAAACT
>JABUQX010026434.1:0-5000 GCA_015478945.1 Trachelipus rathkii
TATTTGAAAGTGAAGAAAAGAAACTGATTTATAAAATAAATTTAAAGGAAAACAACTACATCTAGCATAGCAATAATAATAAACTAATTCATTTGGAAATTTTCCTTCCCACTCTGTTCTTAAGAGTAAATTTCTATGCTATGGACGTACGTAGTTTTTCATATTTCATATAGTAAAATATAGGGCCAGGCCAGACATTATTACCTTTCTGTACGAACGAAAAAAATACGAGAATCCACGAGAACGAAACTTTTCGCTCAGGCGAAAAACGTACGAGAAATTTGAAAAAAATAATGATTTGAATTACCTCTCCCCTTCTCTCTCCTCTCCCTCCTCTCTCTCCTCTCTCTCCCCTCTCTCCTCTCCTCTCTCTCTCTCTCCTCTCGTCTTATCTTATATATATTATATATATCATATATATAATATATATATATTATTAATATATAATATATTATATTATATATATTAGAAAATCAATGCATCCTAGACCCAAGTATTAATCGTGCAAGTACCCACTGATATATCATATATTATATATACATATATATATAAATATATATATATTATATATATATTATAATATTATATATATATATATATATAATATATTTATATATATATATTATTATTATATATATAATATATATACTTATTATATACAATTGAAGATAAAACTAATTATCTAAAATAATATATATACTAAACATATTATTAGTAATAATTAGGGATTATTAAAAAAACAATTTTATAAAATATAATAAAAAAGCAAAATTATGAAAAAAAAGAATGAAAAAAAATAAAAAATCTCAAAAAAATTCAAAACAATCCAACCCGTTCTCTAGAGTATTAAAGCTACCCGTTCGAGTGTGAAAATTTTGTTTCATATTTAAAGTTTTCGAAATATAGAGTCGAAGGTCATTTTATCATGATATTTTTTCACATATTTCAATTTTCTATATAATCATAATGTGTAAATGTCAAATCAATTACATGAATTTTATTAGAAAGACATTTGAAAAAGTAGACAAAGTTCCGTAGTTCGGCCCGGAACCAAGCTAGTATCCGGCCGGAACGGAACTTCCAAAAATCGAGGTTCCGGCCGGAAGTTCCGGCCGGAACCTGGTTCCGGTTACATCCCTAATATATAATATATATATATATATATATATATAATAATATATATATTATATATATATATATATAAATTATATTATATATTATCATATATTATAATAGAAGGCCTTAATTATATATTTAGTAAAGTTTTTACAACGGCTTCATTAATGTTAAATTTCGTAAGCTTGTCGGTCCTTATTTTCTAGGACCCTCCTCGACGATTCTATTTAAGTTCTTAAAATAAAATTACAATTAAGTTTAAATTTTTAAAACCTAGGGTAGAGAAAATTAACTAGTGAAATCTCAGTTTATTTTAACAAAGTTGAAATATTATAATTTTAAAATAACATTCCTTTTAATAAGTAAAGTGAAATTATATATATATATATATATATAATATATATATAATATATATATATATATACTATATATATTATATATATATATATATATAATATATATACTAATATATATATAAATATTTGATATTATATATATATATTATTATATATATATATATATATATTATATAATATATATATATTATTAAATGAGATTTTTTTCATTTTCAAAATTATTTTATGTTGTATAGCTACTTAAATTACTTTTTTTATTAGAAATTTATTGAGTTAAATAAAAACTAAAACAATACCATAGGGTAGATGCACATCAGGCTGGCGTGGATGCATGACAGACAGCTCGCTGAAGCGCTCGCTCCAAATGCGCGCTTCGCGCGAGCGGTGCCGTGTAACAACTTACTCGCGCTGCGCGAGTAAGTTGTATATACCAGAGAGACAGAATTTATCGTAATTCTTATCTGACTAGATAAAATTGTTTTAAAAAATTTAAAATAAAAAATAAAAAGCAAAGAAATAAATTTTTTTGAACTTCAGAACATGAATATTGAATACGTTAATTTCTCCTTCATAGGGTAATGTAAACATTTTAATTATTGATAAAACTCTTCCAAAAAAACGTACCAAAAAAAAAAAATATAATAATAATAATAATAATAATAATAATAATAATAATAATAATAATAATAATAATAATAATAATAATAATAATAATAATAATAATAATAATAATAATAATAATAATAATAATAATAAATAATAATAAAATCCATGTTTTTAACATTCTTCGTATCAATTTCCAGAATTTTTTCCGAAATGACTTCAAACTTGAAATATCATAGATAGGTCCATTATCTAAAATAGTACAGAAGTACTTTTTCGAGTTTTTGAGTTTTGTGCTCAGAGTTGTCCAATTTCCAAACCCATTTTTTGGGGGATTTTGAAATGAAAAATTGCGATAATTTTTTTTCTGTTCGGGCGAAGTGAATGAAATTTTCAGGGCATATGTAATCGGGCAAGATGCATCTTTTTTGCTTAGATAATTTTTGTGTATACTCAAAAAAAAATTTTTTTTAAAATTTCGAATTTTTTTTTTTTTTTTTAACCCTTTAAGTCCTGAATTATGAAAAAATTGTACGAAAATTATTTCCTTTCAAATTTAAAGGTGATAGGACCCTAATAACATTATAAACTGTGTTTTGAAAAAAAAACTTAACATATTTTGTGCCAAAATAAAAAAACGGTTCACCGTGAACCGTTCCGGACTTAAGAGTATATTTTAAAATTTTTGGCACTCTAGCAATAATTTGGCTATATTACTGTAAATTACTAACTAAAACATACAAATTAGGTATAAATAAATAGAATAATGTATATTTTTTGAATTTTTATATAAAAATAATTTGTACATATGAAATATGAAAATTGTAAAATCATTTATATATATATTATATAATATATACATATAATATATATATATATATATATTATATATATATATATATATATATATATAATATATATATATATATAATATATATATATATATATTAATATTTATATATATATATATATATATATATATATATATATATAGTGATATATTATATATTATATATATATTATATAAGATATATATATTATATATATATTATATATATTTATATTATAATATATATTAAATATATATATAATATATTAATATATATATATATATATATATAATATGTATATATAGATATATATATATTATATATATATAATATATATATATTATATATATACTAGTATATATAATATAAGCTTTATATTTTTCTTTTTTCATATTATACTAAATATAATAAAACCGTATATAATTTTTTCAAATATTTATATTATATATATATATATATTATAATATATATATATATATATATATATATATAATATAATATATATAATATATATATTATATATATTATTATATATATATATATATATATTCATTATAATAGAAGAGGGCGTAGAGAGAGGGTAAAACAAGAATAGACTAATGCTTATGATATTGAACAAAGCATGTGGTATTTTGTTGCCGAGGGAGGAGGCAAAGATGAACTTTGCATTTTTCGCAAATGACTGACATCTAGAGCTTTTTGCAAAGTTTGCAAGTTTTCCTCCCCTCTGTAAACACTGGCCAGTGGGAAAGGTTGTCATGCCTGACAGATTGTGCGGGAGCATATTCTCTGTTTTGACCTCTGTTTTCTCGTTCTGCCATTGCTCTGGCCCCGGCCCCGGCCCCGGCTTTCGAAGGTCTTCCTTACGGGGTGCCACTACTCCTACAATTCATAAGCCCATGTCCGTTTTGAAATCGACTAGTGGCATGTTCTTTTTGAGGAGACCTTTGCTCACATGGACCCTCCGGTATAGCAGCCAGGCATTGACAACGTTAAGGTCCAACAAATAATAAAAAATACGAGTGTACCATTTTCTGGACTTGAAGTTGATCCGGTATAGCTCAATGAGCATATCCGCCAGATCAACTCCGCCCATGTACTTGTTGTATTCTTGTACAACAAATGGCCTCTCGATATCAACATATTTGTTTTCCTTAGCTTCCCACCTGCGGCACCTATCGTGTGGTTCAATACCAGCATAATTGGATAATAGGTGTACCGACTTATCATACCAACGTATGGCAACACAATCAGTAACTCTATCAACCCAATCATCATAGCTTCCCCTTCCCTCTCTCTTCAGATCTTTTTCATCCTTGAATGTGATTCCTTTCAGTCGATTTGGGCGCACAGTTGATGCAAAGAGAATCCCCTTCTCCCTCAAAACACCTGCCAAATCCATGGACGAGAACCAGTTATCAAAAAATATCTTGTAATTCTTTATTGGGAACCAGCACAAAAGTATACCGTACTTCAGAATCTTATATAAATAACACACTTGTCTGTAAATATATGTACCCATATATATATATATATATATATATATATATTATATATTTATCATATATTATATATTTATATATATATATATAATATATATTTTATATATTATATATAAATAGATTATATATATTATATAGGGTGCAATAACATAAACATGTAGATCTATATTAATTATGTACTTATATAATATTGATATATATAAATATAAATTGGATGTAAGCAAATTATTAGTATATTATTTATATATATATTAACCTCAAATAGGAGCTAATTATCTATACAAACGATTTCTGGTAACAAAAAAAAAATTTCTGTATACTATAGTAAACTGTCACTTCAAGGAACTATCACTTATTAGCTGGAAATATAGTTATAATATTATATATATATATATAGAGGAATATATTATATAATATATATATATATATATATGTATATATATTAATATATTATATATATATATATATATATATATATATATATATATTATTATATATATCATATAATATGCAAATATGTATATTTTTTGATTTTGGCTAAACTAGAAGCCTCGGAATCCGAAGCGGTCACCGTGACTGCATGATTTTCAAAT
>JABUQX010026434.1:12500-15000 GCA_015478945.1 Trachelipus rathkii
AAATTATTTTCCTAATAGTCGTAATATCAGTGTTACTTGTAAAATGTTTCAAAATTAAAATTATATATGAAAATAAATTAACACTACTATTTTTGGCAAGTACGTTCAATGTTTTGTGTAGAGCTTTTTCTTTGTCTAAAATATTTTTTTTTTTTTAAGAGCCATAATCCATATCTAAAATACTACAACATCGAAAAGGAGAACATTGCTGGAATGCTGGTAAAAATTTTAGTGCAGGAAATGTAAAAAAAAAAAAAAAAAAAAAAAAAAATCTCCAAAAACTACAATAGCTACAGGGAAAAAAGAATACATTTTGGAATCCTGGTAAAATTTACATAGGAAAATAAAAAAAATAAGAAAATAAAAGAATTATTGTTAATAATTATAGCAATATGAGTAATAGTAGGCCTATTTAGAGACCTTTTATACGTTACTCGTTAAAATAAATAGACTTTCTTATAATTTTTTTTTTATAAAAATACCCAAATTTATGCCGCACCGATGGCGAGTCAGGGGTCTCTCGGCCTTCCCGGGGAACTACGGGGTAGGACTAATTCCCCACTCTGGGAGGATCTCCAGGAGACCCCTATCACTCACTGGTATTTGGGTGTCGCGAAATTTCCTCCGCCTCCCCAGGGTATGGAAAACGTCCCCCCCTGTGTTCCCCGTCGGCTCGAGCCCCCTACATTGCCGTGTAATACCTTTACAAATAATATATATATATATATATATATATATATATATATATATATATATATATATATATATATATATATATATATATATATATATACTATCTCACCCTCGACTCGAGCTCCCCGCTTTTTTTTTTTTATTAATATTTTCAGCACTAAAATGTTGCCAGGATTCCAACAATGTATTCCTTTTCCCTGTAGCTATTGTATTATTATTATTATTATTATTATTATTATTATTATTATTATTATTATTATTATTATTATTATTATTATTATTATTATTATTATTATTATTATTATTATTATTATTATTATTATTATTATTATTATATAAAAATTAGTAAAAGAAATCTAAAAAATGTATTAAATAAATAAATAAATGCAATGTAATTATAAATTAATATGCGCTAAGCTCAAAAAACCTTAATATATGGTCTTTTCTTCGTGTACTAAACCTTTTCCTTTTCGCGAACCATAAGTGCTTGCGAGATTTAAAATATTTTGCGAGATTTAAAATATTTTGCGAGATTTAAACTATTTTCTTTCTGATTTACAACAATATTATGATATTACTACCAACCTTACAAAATTAGTGGTTGGCGAAATCACAAAGAACCTATATATATATATATATATATATATATATATATATATATATATATATATATATATATATATATATATATATATATATATATATATATATATATATTCATTTATTATACATTTATTTATTTTGTTGATAAATGAAGGAGCTCCATAAATGGGTCTTTTTTAAGTTGATCTATATGATATTTCCATGTGAACGTTCCTAGATAACGTTGAAGATTTCTCTGATATCGCCCACTCTTCGGCAATGACGATTTGATCTGAAATGTTTATAGTACTTAAATAAACCTAAAAGGCAAAACATTAGTTTTTGATAAAATAAAATAAAAAAAATCTTAAAAGAAATAATTTTTTTTTTTTTTTAACTAAAGAGTACCCCGAGGGTAAATAGCAAAGATGAAAAGAATCGTGGGCTGATAGGCCTATAGGTGAACGACGGTGGGGACTTCGTCCCCCCTCTCTGTCTCCCAACGGCTCCAGCCCCTATAAATATAAATATAGTCACCATATACTGACTTCCCAAAGGTGATCAAAAACTGAAGTTTTGCAAACTTAAAAATTATAACTATACTATCATATTTATAAATGTTAGTGTTTAGGTTAGGTTAGTTTGTGATTCATTGAAATGCAGTTTCAAAAAGCAGAAAATCGAATTTATTAAAAGTTTTAGGTGTTTTAAATTGACGTTTTTTAATGAAATTTTAGGTCAGAGTGTCTAAAGCTGACATCATGTAACTCGAGAACGGCAGCACCTACAGTAAAACAAAATTATATATTTGGAATCAGCGGAAAATTTTAAGGAGGTTTTTAATTTTTTTTTATTATTATTATTTTTTTTTTGCATTTATTCGTCGGAAATATTTAAAAAAAATTTTTTCCCCATTTAGTGAGCTCGAGCAGACGGGGGACAGAGGGGGGGACGAAGTTCCCCCTTCGTCCACCGGGAGGCCGAGAGACCCCGACTCCTGCCATCTTTGCGGTTTATCCCTATGGTATTCCTTTAGTTAAAGTAATACCAAAGTGTAAAAGGAAGTAAAATTATTCTTTTTTAACTAAAGGAATACTCTAGGGTAAACCGCATTGATGGCAGGAGTCGGAGTCTCTCGGCCTCCCGGTGGACGAGGGGGGGGACTTCGTCCACCCCTCTGTCCCCCGTGCTAAATGGAATTTTTATTTTTAAATATTTCCGACGA
>JABUQX010026434.1:20000-42260 GCA_015478945.1 Trachelipus rathkii
TGCTATGTTAGCTTTAATGAAATGAAGACTTTGTTATGCTAGAAATTATTCGTTTATCAGTATGATAGATAGATTAGGTTATGATAAATTTCTGCTAGATTTTGTTAAATATTACAATATTAAATTAACATTGAAGTGATATAGATATGATAGAAATGTAGGGTTAGGTAGAGTTTTGCTTGGAGATGTTATCTACTTTACTGCTATTAAGCTGTTAATTTTGTTAATATAACAGTTTATTCATACGCAAGGTATGTTAGATATGTTATGTTCTTAGTTTAGGCTATATTATGTTAGCTTTACTGATGTAAAAACTTTATTATGTTAGCAATAATTCGTTGGTCAGTATGATAGTTAGGTTACGTTTTTTGTTTATGTTGATATCTATTGATAAGTTAAAAACTTTGTTTTGTTAGCATTTATTCGTAGTTCAATATATTAGTTAGGTTATAATATGATAAATATTTTTGCTAAGTTTTGTTACATATTACTATGATAATGTTAAATTATCATTGATATGTTATAGATATGATAGAAAAGTAAGGGAGTTAGGTTACGTTTTGTGATGTAATGTTAGCTACTTTACCGATATTAATCAGTGTACTTTGTTAATGAGGGCAGTTTATTCGTACGTAAGGTGTCAGGTATGTTATGATACTCTATACTTTTAGTTCAGGTAGTATTATGCTACTTTTATTGATGTTAAAACTTTGCTATGTTAGCATTTATTCGTTGATCAGTATGATAGATAGGTCAGTTTAGGATAAAGTTTTGTTAGATCTTGTTAAATATTACTATGTCAGTGTTATAAACATAAAAATAATAAATAGGATTTAGTAAAAACAAAATGTTTTTAATAAATTTATGTTTTGTTCATACACCAAGTTAATAACATTAATATTAAATTACCCACTTTCAAAAGGGTGTAGGTTGGAAGGGGGTTGGTAGGATGCATGAAGAGTTGGGTCCCCGTTCCGTATCCTAGAAGCGTACAATATACGAGTGTGTGTGTGTGTGTGGCAAAAACTCTTCAATATTTTGCATGGATTCTTATATAGGTAAGGGAGTAAATCAAATGCTATTATATATATATATATATATATATATATATATATATATATATATATATATATATATATATATATATATATATATATATATATATATATATATATATATATATATATATATATATATATATATATATATATATATATATATATATATTTACTTGCCCCTGGCCCACCCCAATTGGAGGGCCACACAGCTTCCAGGAAGCCTGCCACCGCTCTTGGGCGTTTCCACAGGTCAAGAAGGGAAGATATAGAGAACTCGGCACGGGGGCGTCGAGAGCGGAGCACCCCAGAAGGAGGTGCTCCATTGTGTCCTGGAAAATGTGACATTTGGTGCAGGTGGGATGGTTTGATTAAGGTTGAATCTATATTTATATTGTAAGAATTTTGGGTGGTGACCTGATCTGCTCCGGGTGAGGTCAATTTGGCCTCTTCTGGACAGTGTTTCTTCTGTAGGGGAAATTTTTGGGGAAGGGGAGTTTCGTAAATTGTTATTAGGGCGGTTTTGTAGGTACTTGTTAGTTAGTTGTGTATGGATATGAGTAAGCCACTATCTATTGGGAGGGGGAGGGGAGGGGGAATAATGTTGTAGATGTCATTATAGAATTTAGCTGGTGAGGAGGGTGGGGATTTTAGTCTATGTCTAGAGGGGTTGGAGAATATTTGATGACATGGGTGGGTTGGATTTAAGGTTTTCTGGTAGAATTGAGTTCCCACCATCTCCAGGTGGGTGGATATAGGAAGGATGTAAGTCTCCTCATGTAAAATGTTGGATGGGGGTAGTTTTGGTGCACCCAGTGATGCTTCTAAGGGTGTTTTGTGTGATTTGTAATTTTTTTGAGTTAGATTTTGACAGTACAAGGAACCATGTAGGGGATGCATAGTTTATATTTGTTCTGAGGAGTTGTTTATAAGTAGTGGTAAGGGTGTGTTTCCCTGTCACAAGTTATGTTTGGAAAGGGTTCGGAGGTGTTTAGTTTCCGTTGAGTTGATGGGGTGATTTGGTCGATGTTGGAGGAGAACGTCATGTGTGTGTCATAGGTGAGTCCTAATATTTTTGGGGTTTTGTTTAGGGGGAGGGATTGATGTTCAGAAGAACTATTGGATGGAGTGATGATTAGTGGCGGTCGGTGGTTAGGAGGGTGATGGAGGATTTGAGGGGGAAGACGGTCATTCTGTTGGAGAGTAACCAAGTTTCTAATTGTTGTAAGTATTCTTGGGTGTGAAGAGTGGCTATATTTACGTCTGGATGTTGGAATATGAGGCTGATATCATCTGCAGTATGTGATAAGTTTGGTGGATTGGTGAGTTGGGATAGGCAGGTCTGCTGTGAAAAGATTGAAAAGGAATGGAGAGAGAATGGCACCCTGTGGAATGCCGTTTTGTAATTTAATGGGTGGGAGAGATTGTTTTGTGGAGGCAAAACGTTAGTGAGAAAATTAGAAAGCCATTTTTGTCGTTATTTTCTAAGGGGGATTGAAGGATTTTTTAAATAAGAATGAATGTAGGGACAGTGTCAAAGGCTTTGTTGATGTCGATTGCTGTGGAGAATGGATCTATGGGATGGGGATTGTTGAAGCCATTGATAATGTGTTGGGTGAGGGAGGTAAGGGCTGTAGTTGTGGAGTGGTTGCTTTTAAAGCCATGTTGGAAATCTGGGAGGGTGATGAGAGGGGAAATTTTGTTTAATATTAGTTTCTCCAGTAGTTTACTGATGGAGGGGAGGAGAAAATTGGGCGGTTAGAGAGGGGAGTTAGAGATGCTTTTAGGTTTAAGGTTTGGGAGTATGAATGTTTGTTTCCATATTGAGGGTATATAGTTAAGTTGCCAGGATTTATTGAAGATTTCTGTGATAAGGAGAAGTGCTTTTTCATCAAGGTGTTTTAAGTGTAAGTTAGAGATTGAGTCTGGTCCTATAGCTGGTGAGTTTTTGATGGTTTTGATAGTTTCTGATATCTTTTCAGTTGTAAAAGGGGGTGGGGGGTTGTGGTCTGAGGGGAGTTTTCTGAGTTGTTTTTTTGTTTTCCTGTTATTGGGGTGGGTTGGTTTGCGAGAAATGTTAGCATAATGTTTTGCTAGGCGGTCTGATTGTTGTTTTGGAGAAGGGAGGGAATTATCAGGTAAAGAGGGGAATTCGTGGGAGGGAGGGGGGTTGTTTTGAGAGTTATTTAGTTTTTTGATGACTTGCCAGGTTTTCTTATTATCAATGCGTGAGATGTTGGATTGTAAGTATTCTGAAAACTTATTGGTGGTGTTGGTGGTTATGAGGTTGGTGATTTGGGTATTGAGGTTTGTTATTTGGTTAGTAATGAGTGGGGTAAATGGTCTAAGTTTTCGAAGGGAGTTTCTTTGCTTAATGAGTTGGCTGATTTCAGGGAAGAGTTTGGGGTTATAGGATTTTCTGTGGCCTTTGGGTATGTGTAGTTTAGCCGATTCGATGATCAAGTTATTTAATTGAATAATGGAGGTGTGTAGGGAAGTTGTGTCGTGGATTGGTGTGGGGCTAATATGGGTTTCGATGTGGTCGGTGAATGCTGGCCAGTTAGCTTTTTTATAGTTGGTGAAGTGATCTTTTTTGAGGGTTTGACGGGGAGGTTAGAGAGAAATGAGAATAGGAGTTGGTCTGAGTGTAGGTCAGTAGTGGTGTCCCAGGTAGGGGGAACAGAATGTGACATTAAGGGAGGTGGGAGATTTGTTTGCTTGGAGAGGAATTTGGGTGGGGTGGGTTTTGGAATTGAGATATTAAGGGATTCTTATTCGTTAAGGATGTGGTTGCCGAGGAGGTCAGAGGGGTAGTCTTTGCAACAAGCTGAGTGGTGGGTGTTAAAATCACCTCCGAGAATAAGATTTGGAAATGTGAATAGTATTGATAGGAGGGTGTGAGGTTGTTTGGGGTGGTTGAGTTGGTGGGGTGACGAATATAGAGGTTAAAGATGTTATAAGTGGTCCTGTTCAGGAGGATGGAACAGGATTGGGATTTTATTAATGTGTCGGGGAATAGGGTGGAGGTATTATGGGTTGTGTTATGATAAGGGATGTTGTTGTGAATCAGTGTTAAGAGGGAGTGTTGAGGAGGTTGGGAAGGGGAGAAAATGGAGTCGTAACCATAGAACGGGGGAGAGGGGTGTTTTGGGAGAGGGAGGCTTCTTGTAGGATAGCTATTTTATTAGTTAGACCGTTAATGTTAAATTGTAGTATATTGAGTGTTTGGTTATTAGTTTTGGGATGGAGTGGTTTTTGAATAATAGAGGGGGGGTTACAGATTGCGCAGATGTAGCCTATATTATTTCTGGGGAGGGTCCGAAATGGGGAGCAGGTCAAGTGTACCCATTTGCGGCATCTTTCACATTTGATGCTATTTAATCCTACATGTTGTTGGCAGATGGGGCAATTAAATCTAGGGGGTCCTGGGTTTCTCTCGACATCTCCCGACCGAAGGAGGAGCAGTCGCCCCACCAAGAGAGAAGAGACAGACAGAAGAGGTAGATTTGAGACATAGATGAGAGAGTGGGGTGAAGGCAACAGTAAAATAAAACTAAATACGACCTGTGGGCCCGGCGTCAGCTTGGCTCCTATTGGCAATGACCCTCCTGGTGGAGGGGGGAAAGCGAGTGATCTTGCTGCCCTCCCCCCGGGGCAGAAGTTCCATCCTCTTGGAGGAGTCCTACTCTGGGACGAGACATTCGGTTACACCACGGGAAGGTGTCACTCATCGTAACATATATATATATATATATATATATATATATATATATATATATATATATATATAAGCAATATATATATATATATATATATATATATATATATATATATATATATATATATATATATATATATATATATATATATATATATATATTGGAAGGAATATGGCTGTTATCAATGTCTAAGAAGACCAATTTTTAATTTTTCATAGCTTTTATATATAGGAAGAGAAACATCCGCATCCGCATTAGCAGATGAGAAACATTAAATATTCGACTCCTTGGATGGGAAAAATTAGAAATCCGCACTCTCATCTACCTTCGCAGATACTAAATATTTGACATCCGATACATCACTAATATATATTATCATTATTATAATCATAGTCTCCCACATAACTGGGGGTGGTCTTAATTGCAAATCGGGAGTGATGTTATTTGAGGAACCTGGAACAATTTCCAGGTTGTTCAATTAATTGATCTCTTAACGGAAACTTCCCATGTACTACTCTTCTCCAAATGATCTTATTATGCCCTTAATCTCTTACCTTCATCCATACTAATGCCCTTTGTTATTAATAACTCCTTTACTCCATCAACCCACCACCATTTGGGTTTGCCCCTTCTTCTATTTCCTATCACTTCGCGGACATAGATACATTCTTAGCCAATCTGTCATCATTCATTATAAGCACATGTCATTTAATATCATGTTATTACCCCTTGATTTACTCTTTCCACCAGACACTTCTTCTATTGGAACATATCCCTAACCATTCCATTTTTAATCCTTTGCTCCCCAAATATCTCATAAACCTTTCATTTCCAAAACCTGAATCCTTTTTTTTTATTCATTTTAAATTTAATACCTATGCCTTATATCCATGCAGAACAGTTGGAGCAAATATACAATCGAATAATTTCATATATATATATATATATATATATATATATATATATATATATATATATATATATATATATATATATATATATATATATGTATATATATATATATATATATATATATAGAGAGATATTTATATATATATATTTTTATATATATATATATATATATATATATATATATATATATATATATCTATATATATATATATATAATATATATATATATATATATATATATGCTATATATCTATATATCTTATATATATATATATATATATATATATATATATATATATATATATATATAACTAATATATATATATATATATATATATATATATATATATATATATATATATATATATATATATATATATATATATAATATATATATATATATGTATATATATATATATATATATATATATATATATATATTTATATATATATATAATATATATATATATATAATAATAATAATATATATATATATATATATATATATATATATAATATATATATATATATATATATATATATATATATATATATATATATATATATATAATATATATATATATATATATATATATATATATAATATATAATAATATATATATATATATATATATAACATAATATATATATATATATATAATAATATAATATATATATATATATATATATATATATATATATACTATATATATATATATTAAACAGCAAACTTATAGAGCATTTGTGTTTGCTCTTGTAATATAACTTTGTAATCATGGGAGAAACTCGTGGAAAAAGTTAGTTATATCTCATCGGTCAATCGATCGACAATATTAGTGAAAACAAATTGCCTTCAATCAGAGATGTTTTGCAGCGTGTGTTTTCTTTCACATTGAAAAAGAGCACATTAAGAGAAGCATGTAATTTTGTATCTGATGAAATTTGTTCCATTTGGAATAAAGCAAATATTCCAACAAAAGCAAAACTGAATATTGTTACAAAAATATTGAGCTTGCATGACAAATACAGATCAATACAGAAATCCAAACACAAGCAGAATGCATCTCAAGCAAAAAGTGAAAATACGTTTAAACAGAGTTTAAATGACCTTTTGATATTGCTCACAATGATGCACTACAAATAATGACGGTTGAGGAAGATAAAATATTTCTTGTAGCTCAAAGAGAAAAAGGTAGACGTGGCTACATAGGCATAATTGATAGGAAAGCTCTTGCTAGAGAAGCTAGAAAAAGGAAAAGAGAGGAGATATTGGAAGCGCAAACAAAACGTGAAGAGATAAGGAGAAAGAAAATGTCTGTAGTTGTAGAATTTAGCTCAAGTTCTATACTAGCGATACTTTAAACTTTAATACTGATTCACACAACAGTGATGAACCCAAACGCAAACCTTCATCTTGTGGAGAGTGCAAGAAAAGCGTATTGTGAGACCTGATGTGGCAATAACACTGGCCAGGACAAAAATAAGTGATCGCAGTGCTTTAATGGTGTTGACATCCACTGTTAATGCCCTTGGAGTCGATGTTTATGACGTTGTTTTGAGTAGAAATACATTGCAGAGAGAAAGAAGCGCTCTACGTAAAAAAAATAGCTGAGGATATAAAACAGAGTTTTGCAACAGATGTACCATTGACTGTACATTGGAATGGTAAAATTCTACCAGATATCACTGGTTTCAGAAATACAGAGAGGTTACCTATACTAGTATCAGCAGAAGGTAATTCAAAATACTTAGTAGTCCCAAAACTTTGTTCAGGAAAGGGCATTGATATTGCGAATGCTGTAATTGAATGTTTGTAAGATTGGAACTTGGAAAATAATATACAAACCATGTGTTTTGACACCACTGCCAGCAATACTGGTAATAAGCAAGGAGCCTGCACTATAATAGAATCCAAGCTTGGGCTATCACTGCTTCAACTGGCCTGTCGACATCATATTTATGAAGAATAATTTCGGTTGTTTGACAAGTGCCTTGGAGCACCTGCTGGACCAGAGACACAGCTGTTTAAACGATTTCAGTCCAGTTGGGAAACAATAATTAAAGACAATTATCAGACTACCAAATCGAACATTCCAAAGAAAGAGGCAATTGTTGCGTTATGCAAACAGAAATTGAAGAAAATGCATCCAAGAAAAGATTATGCTGAACCTTTGGAGCTGACTATTATAATTCTTGGAGACGTTCTTCCTAAAGGAGTTCATTTTGTGAAACTAGGTGCCATGCATCGAGCAAGATGGATGGCACGAGTTTTATATGCCATAAAAATGGTACTATTTCAGTGTCAAATCAAAACGACTAGAAGAGAGCTCACTGGACTGGAAAAATTTGTTCGGTTTGCAGTCATCTTCTATGTGCGCAATTGGTTTGCAGCACATAGTGCGCCAAACTCACCAAGAACTGACCTGCAATTTCTCCAGAAACTTAAGGATTATGACGAAAAAGAAGTATCTGCAGTTGCTGCAAAAGCTCTCTGTCGGCAATTGTGGTACCTGAACGAGGAGCTGGTGCCTCTCGCATTCTTTAACGATGAAATCAATAATGATATTAGGCTGCAAATGTTTCAAGCTTTAGATAAGTCAGCTGTTGAAAGGCCTTCCAACAGAATAAGTCTTGATTATACGGATAATATAACACAACACATACAGAACAGAACACACACTGGAAAGTTTCATTACCTCAAAAACCAAACTTTTCTTCGAAAAGTTGTCACTCCCAACATCATTTCTTCAACCCAATCCTTCCGAACGGAGTAAAAATAATGAATACATTAAGTCAAAAAACTATGTAGAAAAAATAAGTGTTGTTAATGATAATGCTGAAAGGGCTGTTGCTTTAATACAGTCCTTTAACACCCATCTTACAAAAAAATGAAGAGCAGCTGCAGTATATCTTGCAGATCGTAGAAAAGCACAGAGATGTGTTTTCAAAATCAACAAAGTCTGAAATGAGAAAGGCACCTTTGGAGTAATTATTAGGTGTACCTTTGTGGATTACCACATTAAAAAAAAGCGCCGGCTGTTGTTACCCATTGTGGAAATTCGACATTTAAGACATTTTATAACACATTTCAGGTGCCTGGCGGCAGCACTAAATATGATTAATTTTGGAAGAAATTCAGTGTGCGGGCTTCTTTTGCAAACAGTAACAATATTAGAGGGTATGCTACTCAATTTTCGGAAAAAAATTACCCCATGTGGTGGTGTGGAAATTCGACATTTAAGACATTTTATAACACATTTCATGTGCCTGGCGGCAGCACTAAATATGATTAATTTTGGATGAAATTCAGTGTGCAGGCTTCTTTTGCAAACAGTAACAATATTAGAGGGTATGCTACTCAATTTTCGGAAATTTTTTTTTGGGCCAGTCTAATATATATATATATATATATATATATATATATATATATATATATATATATATATATATATATATATATATATATATATATATATATATATATATTGACAGAATGAGACAAACAGTTTTCCACAGATTATGAAGGAATACTGTCACTTACGAGAGATTGAAATTCCAAGCAAACTTGCTTGTTTGCAGCTGTGCAATGCCTTGTCAACGTGCTCCCTTGCCTGCTTCAATGGTTTGTATTATGAGTATTGGAGTATGATAAACTTAATTTGAAGTTCTGAGCAACAATATACAGTAAATATAACAATATATATTTGGTTCTTATTGATATGGAAAGTATTGTGGATTCATCTACAAAACGTTGAGTGCTTGTGAATTTTTTTTTACTAAAATGGTAGTATAAATTAACTTTAAAATGATTAAAGAAATTTGTGCCAGCAATGGTTTCAGGTATTATTACCGCAATGTAAAATTTTATATCTTTTTAAAAAGTCAACTTTTTTCAGAATATAATTTAAAGACATGAAATTAAGCTAAAATATTAAAAAACGTAACCATTTTTAATTAATAACAAATATATAAAGTAATTATCTAGCAAATGTTTATTCATTAATTATACTTGATTATATTTACTTAATTTTATTTATTGCTCTAAATTGGATTTGATTAGGTCAGCTTAATTAGGTTTTAAGTTTAGATAAATGCTTTAGACACAATATATAATTGTTTAAATATTTAGGTTGTTAAAAGTAAGGAAAAAATAGATTTCTTCATAAAAAAAGTGTCACTTTCAAGACTATTCTTTTTTTTTCACAGTTGTCACCACCACTCACGGGCAGAGCCCTATTCAAGGAGGGGGTGTTGTACTCTTGGATATTTGCACTGATGCCATGCCAATTAATTAGTTACATAATCATTAAAAAAAAACATGAAAACTGTTTCAAATCATGCTAAACTATACCCATGAAATTCCTAATTTGGTTGTCCTCTGTACAATAACGGGAACTGAAGTAAGTTGATTTAAATGAATTATAAAAAACCTTTTTGTAGGATTTTCTTTTATTCTGATCTTCATGCAGGACAATATCGTTGGAGGTTTTGACGTTAGTTTCTCATACTGTATCTGTCATATCTGTTAATATTCATTTATAAACTTTATATCCTGATCTCATTAAAATCAGAAAAATCAGAAAATCTGTGCAAATTTCAAACAAATAGTGCTTGGAAGCACTACCGGAAATTACCTTTCTCCTATATACCCTATAAAGAACAACTAGTTGGTGTGGTGTGGTGTGATTGTGGCCTACTCATTATATACGAACACTAGTGATTTTATATCCTGGATACATCGATTAATTTCTGGATTTATTATTTTTGTTACGTTTTTGTAATAAGCTTTCTTGCAGGTATGATTCAAATTTTCAATCTCTTATCGGAATAACGATCAACAATTACTTTAGAAACATTTTTATCGGCTTGTTGCGTTTGAGTAGATTTTTATATTTGTATAATTTTTATTGTGTATTGTCTTTTCATGGAATGAGCATAATAATGAGAGCGATACAAATTATAGCCACAATTGGAACATGAATCTCTTCTCGCTAATATTTTTTAGGTCGTCTTACTCGAGATGAGGAAGTTTTTACTATTAGCTTGAAGCGTTAGCTTTTTTGCTATTAGGTTTATAAAGCTTATATTTTTTATATAAATACAATATATTTATTTAGATGATATAATAGATATATTTAAGAGAGAACAAGGGACAAATGATGGTCAGCCCACATTATTCTTACAGTTCTAATTTCTGACATGCTTAGTCGGCACAAAAGACATATCACAATGAACTTTTGCAGGAGTTGTTATAAGATGGAGGTTCTTTTATAGTTATTTATTATTATATACTTATTCATTATATATTATTATTAATTATTTATTTTATTATGTGCTTATTGTTTTAGAAGAGTGAGGTAGGAATTAATTATTTATTTACTCTATTATCTATTATTATTATTATTATTATTATTATTATCTATCTATGATCTATTATTATTATTACTTAATTATTATTAATATATTATTTTAGTTTATATTATTTATTATTTATTATATGGATATAGTTTATTTTTAGATTCATTTATTTTTATATTCTTATTTATAATATGTATTTATTATTATTAAATGGAGAGCGAGGTCGATGGACTTAATTTTATTATCATTTATTATTAATATAAATCTATTATTATTATTTTTATTTATTATTATTATTATGGTATTATATTTTATTTATATTATCATTTTTGTTAGTATTATAATTATCATTATCATTATCATTACTCATTATAATTTGAGAGTATTATTATTATTATATAGTTATTTATTATATTTTTATTATTTTATCTAGGTTATTTCTAATTTCTATATTAATAATTTTATATGGTCATATTTATGTATGAGATTATAAATTTATATAATTCCAATATATATATATATCCTTTGGGCACATTTTTTTTCAAATTTTACTCCAGCCAAACTATATATTTTTGAGTAAGTTGGGACTTTTCAAAATTATAAATATATCCTAAATTGGTGGGTAGAAGAATTTTGATATTTACCCATATTTAGCATTTCTGTTCGTATTTTCACTTACTATTTTTTTTTCTGTGTATATTTGTGAAAATTGTGTATATTTTTTCTTGGTGCGTGCCATCTTCTCTCCGACGTTTTGTACATTTTTTCTTTTGATATGGTCCCACCATTGTTTTATGTAGATAATTTCTTTTGTGTATGCAAGCACTTGATTTTTTTTTTAACAATTTCCAAAAAAATTTTGCGTTGAATTTTTTTAAAAATATCTTTTGAGTATGAGCATATACTTATCTAGGTAATAAAATTGGTATTCCGTTGTCGACTATACAAGCCCTTGGGAAATTTGATTTTGGAACGGATTGTAAAAAAAAAAATTTCAATATTTAATTTTTCTCAACATTTAGAACCACTTTAAAAATTTTAGAAATTGATATATTTTTTTTTCTCAATTAGCCTATCAATATCCAAATTTTTCATTGTTTTAGGCAAGGACAATGATCAAATAAGATGAAGATAAATTGTTTGTTTAATATCAAAGAAGTATTTTTTTAAAAATTCCCAAATTTTTTGGTTAAATTTTGTTCCAACAAGAACAAATTCAAAACTATTGGATATACAAGAATTATCTAGATGTTAAAAATGTGAGCATTCTCCTATTACAATGGTGAAATTTCATGGCAATCTAAAAAAATAAAAAAGAATATCATGTTTCAATTTTAGGAAAACCCAAATAGTTAGTTTTTGGAAAAAATGGAGTCCTATTGTTCATTAGCTAGTGCATCGGGCTGGCTCTCCCCGAGGTGGATTATGCTGATGTTGTATGGTCGGATTGTGTGTTTTGGGGATGGATTTATTAATTTTTCATATTGGGTGCTCAAAACTTTAACATAATTTCTAAATGATGATATGTAAATAGACATCAATTATTATTTAACATTAACTTTGTTTACTTATTAGAATAATAATAAGGGTAAATTAAATTAACATTTTTTTTAATTAAAAAGATTTTTTCACCTTTTGATTTGTGCTTTTTTTAAAAATTATCATTAATAATGTTTCTGTATTTTGTGTATATTTTTAGATAAGTTAAGGCAGAAGCCCTTACAAAGGAAAAATTATTTTTGAAGGCAGAACTATTTTCTCGGTCTCTAGAATTTTGATACGAAACATCAACATGTATTAGTGGTCCTGCTTCAGTTTGCTTAATAAATATATTAAAAATGGAAAATAAGATTGTGCAAAATCTCTTTAGAGAAAATTTTCTGCATTGCAATCCTTTGGAAAACTTGTAATAATACTGATGAGAAGATTCACGTGCTCCTTATTGTGTGCAAAAGTTTGTTAGTAATATGGGGTTTAATAGTGTCCCATTCGAAGCAATTGATTGAAAACTATTACTGGATATGTGAATAAAATTTTTAATCGTAAATATTTAGAAATATATTCATTCCACACGAGTAAAAAACCATTTAAGTGTTACTACTGGGATAAAAGTTTTACTGAGAAAAGTAATTTAAGTATTCACTTTCTAACCCACACTGATGAAAAACCATTATAGTGTCTACTGTGAGTAAATAGGTTTTAATAATAAAGGTTTTTAACAGTTACATTCGAAACCACATAAGTGAAAACGATTTAAGTGTTCTACGTGATAAAAAGTTTATGTAAAAATATTTAGAAATATGATTCGAACCAACAGTGAAAACCATTTAAGTGTTTTCACTGTGAAAATTTATAGTAAGTCGTCGTATTAAAAACTCATTCGAATGCACACAGTGAAAGCATTTTAAGATGTGCTTTATGTGAGAAAAGTTTAAGGTCGTAACACCAGATTTGAAAACCCTAACAATTTTAACGACTACCATGGGTAAAACCATTTAGTTGTTCCCTACTGTGAGAAAGTTTGTAGTCGTAATAATTTAGAATCCAGCATTGTAAGCCCAAGTGTAAAGCCTTGTATAGTGTTTACTGTGTAGCAAAGTTTACATCATAAAATATGTTTAATTATTTTTACATTCGAATCCATACAGGTGAAAAACTATTTAAGTGCTTGACTGTGAGAAAAATTTAGTTGAGAAATATAGAATTTAATTTGTTACTTTCTAACACACAGGTGAAACATTTGTGTTCTATGTGAGAAAAGTTTTAATAAAAGTGGTTTTTAACAGTTCAAATTCGACCCACGACAGGTGAAAAAGACTATTTAAGGTGTTTCATTGGATAAAGTTTTAATCATAGGTATAGTTTTGATGAGTTCACCTTGGAACACCAAGGTATATGTTCAACTGTCACCAGAAACATAAAACATTTGAATCTTTATTAAAATTATTTGTTAAAATGACATTTTTGTTAGCAGACGTCCCTTGAAATTATTTTACACATTGTAAGTTTTATAATTTAGTATATTAGAATTAAGTAATTTTATATTAGTATTGGTAGATAGTAGGTGGCAGTATAGTAGGAGACTGAAGCTTTGAGTCTAAATTTTAGTGAGGCTAGATGTGTTTATATGGATGCTTATGTATGAAAGGTTTGTTTTCTTGATATGTTTCTGAAGCCGAAAAAAGATTTTTTTTTTAATTTTTATTATTGTTTCAGGTGTGGGTGAAGGTCATAATTTTTAATATTTTCTTTTCACTATTTTAATTATAGAATATTTAAAATAAGTTTGGTATAAGATTGACGTAGAATTGAAGATTTGGGTATTTAAAAGAGGCATGCATGTATTGAAGTTTGTAACTAGTCCAATATTAGTTTATACCTGAATATAAACTGAGAGTAATAAATGATTTGTAACTGGTTTTAAGATTTGATTCTCCTAATGATAAAGCTAGTCACAAGCAACTTTAAATTTGTTTTATTTTTTCCTGTTTATTTTGAACGGTCTTCTTAATTTGGCTTTACTATAAGCAGAGGCTTGGAAACGGTATTGTTTCGGCGTACTGCCAATCTCGACAGGTAGAAACCCACAAATAGGTTGATATCAACCCAGGTGGATACTCGTGTCATAGATTTGTATTCTCAAAATCGTCTAAATTTAGATGATCAACTGAATTGGATCAGTTTCCGAAATTGGTCTCAGCCATTACCATCTCATAATTGCGATGAATTTTCCCCAGTGATTGTTCTTAAGCTTAGATAAACTGTTTAAAATTTTTTGGTCATTTCGTTTTTGGTTTACCCTTTCTAACAATAAAGCAAAGGTAGGGTCATTTTATCGCCAGTTCGCATATTGACTTTGTTTTCAACTTTTGAACCTTGATTTTTGAAAATATTTGTGACAAAACTTTTGAGTCGAGTATTATTTTTCAGTGTTGCCAATATAATGAATTATGGTGGAATTTGAAAGCTTCGAGTTGCCCCTTTTTCAGAGATATAAATCAAGAAATCGAAATAGGAACCAATTGAGATTTGTTCGTCAAGAATACCTCAATAAATCGGCAAAAAAAATTTTTTTTTAATTGTGAATCCTCCCCGGAGTCATAATATTCCAATTTCTGTGATAATATTGAATTACGTTTTCTATATTATCAGTTGTGGTGACTTCTATCAACTAGATAAAATAATCGTGTCAAAGTTTCAAGCGTCGTCTGAACAGGTTATTTGTAAGAAAAATGTGAAAGGATTTTGCCCCATTTTAATTCGTTACTAGAATGTCCAACTCGATCAAACTACGATCGCTATTCCAATATTATAGCAATTTATTAAAGTATTTGTTGAAGGTTCGTTTTTAAGAAACTAATGGGATCAATGCATTCTTTCATTCTCATACTGTACTGACTCGTAGTCTCCTAATTAGTGACAGCAACTGTTTTAGTCATACTAAAAATTTATGTTTGTTTGCAAGATTGTTCAAAGAACGATGGACAACTTTTTCCCAACCTTTTGGAGATTTTGCAACCGACTGATGGACCCTGTAAAATGAAAAAATGAGAGACTGTGGAGGAAACCTCTGGAGCAAAGGAAAGGAACAGGAAAATGGCAATTCCATTTTTTTCTTATTGATATTAAAGCCAGTTGAGGTACGTTCTGGAGTTCATAGATTTACTTATAATCTTTTGTAAACATTCCGATGATTACTTTAAAAAAGGATTGAAGTCTCTTGAAAAGGATTAAACATTCAATTTAATATTCATGCAGGCAGAAGAATAAGCCTAAAGAATGTCTTTAATGGAGTGTCATCGAGCGAAACCAATATAGGAAAGGATATTATGCATAATTTTGTTGTTTAATGGGTTAAGAAGATTTTTTTCTAGAATCAAAATATTTGTTTGCAATTAATTTCTGATACACTGAACGCAAGTAGTTGTGTTGATGTATATAAAGTTATTATTATATATATTATATATATATATATATATATAATATATGATATTAATATAGAATATTTTATATATATATTATAGTAAATATATAATAGTAATATTTATTTATGGGGCTTAGGCAGGGGGGGGCATTTGCCCCCCCATGGTGCCCCTCAATACCTTGGAGAAAATAAAACCAACTTAGATGTTTTGCCCCAGACGACGTTTTAAAGGTTTATAGTAGAAAACTGTAAAAAAAAAAAAAAAAGATGCATCTAGGCTGAATGGAATCAATATTACCATCACTAACAATAATTATATAATACATATTTTTTTATAGTTTTATTGTGTTTTCGTTTGCTAATATTGGCTTGAAGTCACTACCTTGTTGCTTTTATTCAGCTAGCTTGACTTCAGACTATATTTCGCGCTGGTCTCTCGGTATGTCGATTAGCATTTGGTCAGTGATAAGCTGCTATATATATATGATATTATATAGTCTATATATTATATATATAATAGAATATATATAATATATATATATACTATGTATATATATACTGAATAATTATATATATTAATATATATCTATATATATATATCATTATATATATATATATAATATATATATGATATATATAATTATATATATATAGATATATGAATATATATAAAATAATATATATATATATATATATATATAATTATTAATATATTATATATATATCATCTTACTGGCCTAATTGAGAATCCTGTGCCGTAACGCATATAATCTATATATTATAAGTTATAGTATAATATATAAAGTTCCAGGCTTTGTATATATATATATATATAATATATTATATATTTAATTATATATATATATTATATACTATATAGTATATAAGTATATATATATATATAATATAAACTTAAATCTCAACCCTTGTCGTACGCTTGCGTCCGCGAAAAAAACTTCTAGACGTACCAGACGGCCAAGTATGTTAATAGTATTATATTTATAGTATATAATAAGTATATATATACAATATATTGAATTATAATATTATATATATAAGTAGAATATATAATGTATAATGAATATATATTATAATATATATAATAATTAACATTACTAAATAGTTATTGATATATATAATTATGTATATATATACTAATATATACTTATCGGGCGTGATACATAGGTAGGTAGCTCCTAATGAATATTTTGAGTGTTTTTATAGAAAAATTAAGTCAGAAAGTAATCCTGATTTGCATTGTATTTGAAAATAAAAAGAAATCTGTACCTAGTCAATGCTTTGGAAGCCAGGGACATTCGTAGAGCAAATAACACTATTAAATATTGATTTTTAAAATCTTTCCTTGCTCTCTGTTGCCTAAGAGTAATGTCAAACCTAAAGCTGTTCAAATTCTTTGGGTACTTACGTAATTCTCATATTTTTCGTATTAATCTTTATAGTTGGGTCAGACCGGTCTTCATAACCTTCTGAACCGTCGAAGAATGATACGAAAATCAGGCAAGTAGATTTCTGCTCACATTTGAAAACGTACAACAAGTTTGGAATTTTACTCGGGTGTGAGAGAATTTTGATTCACTCTCTCGTTCTCTTCTTCTCTCTCATCGTCTCTCTCTCGTTCTCTCATCTCTACTCTCTCTTCTCTCTCTCTCATCTTCTCTCTCGTTATCTATCTATCTATCTATCTATTCTATCTATCTATCTATCTATGTATCTATCTACCTATACTATTATCTATTTTTTTCTATCTATTGTACGATAAGTCATTTACGGCTGACAGAGTAAAATAAATGTATATCAATTAGATGAATGTATTTAACTGTTTGGTTTTGAAATAAGTGGTAGTTAATAATGTTGCAATTAATTGGAATTTTAAATTTATATTTTACATTGTAAAAGTGCCGTTTACCTTTTGTATAATTGAAATAATCCATAATAGAAGTAAGTGTTTATTTTCTATTTAAAAGTAATTAGTACATAAAGTTTAAACTTATGTAAAGAACAAACAGCTTTATATTAAAATTTTGGTAGCTTATATCCCGTTTTGAGTCAATCTCATATAATGTGAATACAGAATAAAGTTTTATTAATGATCGTGAGATAATTAAATTTTTCCTAAAAAAGAAAAATAAATAAGTAATACATATTTACATTTAAAAATGTTGTTGTTATATTTTCCTATAATAAATATATAATATACTATTATATATATTTAAATATATATATATAATATATATATACTTATATATATATTATATATTATATATATATATTATATATATTAATTATATTATATATATAATATATATATATATAAAAATAGAGGGAGAGTACACGCCACTCATACTCGAAGCGATGAAATTAGTACTCATCTTTTAATGGCGTCTTTCTCTCTTGCGTTATATTCTGTTATCACCTCATACTCAGGCGCAACATGATTTACTTATTATTTTTTTATTTTATGTCTCACTATCATTACACAGCATATTTAAGAGTGCAACAAGCCAATATTACTGTTACACACAACACCTTATTCTTATATCCCTGTGGGCGGAGGAGAAAGAATGATATTGCCACATTGTAATGTCGTGCGGTGTGGTAGAAGTCGACAAGGGGTCGGTGGTAGTTGGTTGGCGCCCACTACCCCACCCTATCTCTTGCTAGGAATGCTGATTGCAGCCTCGAGAATGGTTGTGATCTGACGTAAATACGACCTTGACTATTTTTCGGACGAAATTATGTATGAATCGTATGGGTTTATGAAGAAAGGTCAGAGGAATAAATGTCGAGGAGAGAGGTGATGGAATGTATTTAAGAAAGGGCAAATTTGATTTGCCGCTGTGAACTGAAACAAAGATAGAAGGAAAAAGTGAATTGAGTGGGTGTGTGAAATTTGTGCGTGCTGGTGTGGAAGGAGAATGAGAGAGGGAGAGAAGGATTGCATTTTTGATGAGTGATCCTGTGGTACAAGCTATGTAGACTTTTGTGTTTGTGAGTCTAGAAATTATGGTAAAATTTAAGTTTGAAAAGTGAACGGTATGGTGTGTGACGTATGGTCATCTAGGGAAACATTGAAGAGCAGTATATTTTTGTGGGATAATTTGAATATGTTCTGGAAATGGCGTGAAGTAGGGAGCTTCAAGATTGATAGTTTTGGGGGTCCATGAACGGTTTGGATAGGTGATAATTAAAAGATGGTATAAAGGTGTTTTGGGGTTGCGGAAAAAATGAGAATGGTAAGGAAGGTGATTGATTTCTGTGAAGAGAGAGTATGTTGTAATAATACTACTTTATACACAAGATATCGCATCAAGTAATCTAGAGTTGGTGTAAGGTAGAGATGGTATCGAAGTGACAAGTATGATTATTTTGTGGTTGTGAAGAAAGGAGATGTTTGATATGCTGTTTGGATGTTAAATATGAGGGGTTATGGAATTGATTTATCGATCAATTTGTTGTCTAATGTAAAATTACGTTAGTGGTGGGTTGATGGGAGGAAGGTGATAGCGAATAGTAGGTAAAGATTAAGAGGAGAAGTTAATGAGGCAAGAGAAATATAAGGATAAGATATGAGTTCAGCTATGAGAAATGTCTTGTGAATGGTGAACATTGAATACTGAAAAGAAAATTGGGGCAAATGAGGAAGCAATTGTTAGTAGTTGCAAAGGAAGTGTGTGGAGTGCTAAAGTATAAGTAAAATGTTAAACAGCGAATGGGAATGAGAGTGATGAAATGCGTTAAAGGAAAAGAAACGTGGTTGATGTACTAAAAGAATGATTGAACGCTTTCAAAGAAAGACTGCTTGGAATTAAATGAAGAGAAAAAAATAATAAAGTCATAAGTAGGAAAACAAGAGGTATGTAAACATTGGAAGGAGATGAAATGAGGACATACAAGGAATAGAAGCTCTTGCTGGAAGGAGAACGGAAGGTAGATGAAATAAAGGGAAACTGACCCTTAGAGATAATAATGGGATGGTGTTTTGTAACTGAGAACATGAGTGAGGGAGTGGGAAAAGAACTTCGAATATCTGGCACGATTAAACGTAATGATGAGGTGTTAGTGAATGTGGTGGTTTTGATGGTGCAAGAAGGATAGGTATTTTGGGGCATGAGGTTATTAGTAAGGAGGAGAAGGGGGTAGAGTGAGAAAGTTGAAGAATGGTAAATTGCAGGTAAGGATGAAGATTACTAGTAAATGATAAGAGCGAGGCGAGATGATATTGTTGGATTTGACAGTGTGTATAAAGCGTTTAATGGAGGTACTAGTCCAAGGAGATTGGAGGATGAGCGTATTGTACCCCCTTATATAGGTAGGAGAAAGGTATTGTAAATTGATAGGAAATTTATGAGTTGACTACGGGAGGTATTCTGGTATTTTGGTTGAAGAGTCGTGAGTGAATGAAGGACTGTTGGTGGACCAATGTGTTTTAGGAGTGGTAGGATGTGTGGATCAATCTCTATACATTGACAAATGATTGAAATATAGGGAGAGAACAATAAATAGTATTAAAGTTTTATTGGAGTTACAAACGTATGAAAGTTAATTAGGGGAGACTTGTAATGGCAGTTTAGTCATTTATGTTTGGTGTCGGTAGGTCCTTTGAAGGAATCAAAGTATCGTATTGAGATAGTGAATGCTGTGTAGGAAATAATGGTGTCATGTTGATTGTTTAGGATTAATGGGATGAAGACAGGGTTGTTATGTCCTCCTTGTGTATTCAATTGTATATGGATGGTTATGAAAGAATGTCGAGGTGGGGAGGCATGGGGAAATGGTAGTTAGAAATTATGATGAACGGTAGAGGAGGAGGGTGCCCTACTATTTATATCGATGAATTGTTCTGTGTGGTATTGAAAAGTGACTTTGAAGATTGGTAGAGAATTTGGCGTCGTATGTTAGAAGGAGGGTTTTAAAGTAAAATCGTGCTAAAGTAAGCGGTGGTTGTGAGTGATGTGAACAGTCTAGTGTGTAAAGTTATTAGATGGTGAGCAGTCTGGAACAAGTGTCTGAGTTTAATTATTTAGGGTATGTGTTGGCTAAGCGAACATGATGCCATAGTGGTAGTGGAAGGTTGTGAAGGAGGAAGGTTGCTGGGGAATTAAATGTTGTTGAATTGTTAAGGATAAGTCTTTGAGTGCGCCTAGGTCTATACCATGAGGTTAATGTTTGTTACTGTTTATTGTACATGGTCTGCGACATGTCGGAATAAGATATGGTCTAAAGTTCAATTGTGTTCAGTATGACAATATTAGGCAGATGTAGTGTGAAAAGAATGATAAAAATAGGAATGAGTATTGAGTTGTGTGTGTGAAGGGTAATTGAAAATGAAATGAAAGTAGTTGAGATGTGTTTGTATGGAAAGGATAATGTTATCGGTTCTTAAGCGATGTATTAGTGGAGAGTGTGTTGGCAAGCGACGTGAGACCGCAGGAAAGTGATTGAGAGTCGGTGAACTCGAATGTCTGTAGGAGAGAAATGTAAGTTTGCATAGGGCAGATAAGGTGAATTGTCTGCTGATGAGGAATTGGCGGGTTTTCTTAACTGGAGATTAAGGGTATTGAACCTTAACACTGACGATTTACCATATTGAGGTCCGTGGCGGTCCCATGAAGATCTAGGTGGAGTTTGTCTAGCGATGAGTTCTCACCTATTAATGGTACAGAGGGGGCGGTAAGGTGGGCTTCTTGAACCTTTTGTGCATATTTCTCTACTGTTTCTTTTCCGATGCCACGAACCCGCACTTCTTACAGTCACAGTCCTTGGGGCAAAGAGGAGATAATAAGAAGAATATATATATATAATATATATATATATATATATTATTATATATATATATACGTATTATTATATATATTATTATATAATAGTATTTATATATATAATTATATTAATATATATTATATAATATAATCATATACTATATATAGTATATATATATATATTATATATATATAATATATTTATATATATAAATATATATATTATAATATTAATAAATTATATATTATATATTTATATATATAATATATATATAATATTATATATACTATATTATATTATATATATCTATATATATATATATATATATACATATTATGGCCATGGCATATAGAAACAATTAGTGGAGTCTATATTAATTGTGTCTGCTACTACTCACTATGGACAGATTTTAAGTTCTTTTTTGACTATCTTACTACTTTTCATGAACTGTCATGTTACTTCTTCATATCTTCACATCCTCTATCTAGGGATTACAACGTACACCACACTG
>JABUQX010026435.1:0-37668 GCA_015478945.1 Trachelipus rathkii
AGGAAATAAATAAAAAACTCTTGAAAGAAATTACAAAGCTGTTTGGTCTTGTGGAAAATAACTTTATATGTCACAGCAACAATAGTGAACCCTAGATATAAAACAAAACTTTTTAGGCATCAAACTGTGATAGAAAAAAATGATAGTCTCGATTGGACCAATGCTGAGACATTCAAAGTATAAAGATGACACAACCTAAATCTAAAACTGAAGAAACCTTACCGAAGAAAAAAAAAGCCTACTTCCACCAACATAACTTTATCAGTAAGCCATGAACAATATTCTTTCGTTCTAGGTATGTGATGACGGAATGAGGAACTGTTTATCACAGGAAGCTTCAAAAAACATTGAATGAATGAAAAACTTAAATGGCGGAAAAACAATATGAATAAGTATTTTAATACGGTTGTATTAGAAAGGTCATTTCTTGCTAGTCCCCCCCTACAAGTGTTGCAAGCGAGCGCCTTTCTAGCAGTGCTGATCTTATTTTTGATGCAAAACGTTCTATGCTCGCAGCGAAACGAGATGCAAAATAAAGCTTTCAAGATAATAACATGTTGCTTCATCCGAATGAAGTTTTAGAACCCTCTTCCAGCCAACGACGGTAGTTGGGGTAAGAGGTTGGGGGTATGCACTGAAAGAGTGGGCCCACTCCTCGCATCCTGGTAACGTAGCTAATTCTACGGCCAAACTCTTATAAGAAATAATGGTGCAATTTACAGATTTCCAATATTTATGTTGATGATAGAATAAAGAACATCGGTTTCATAATATTCGTCTTCGTAAATATTTATATATATATATATATATATAATATATATATAATATATATAATATATATATATATAAAATATATATATATAATATATTATTATATATTATTAATATATAATATATATAGTGCACTTATCCTATAAAAGGAAATTACATAAAGTGTCCGTGATAATCGTAATGATCGCACAACTCTGCTCGTGCATCCCTGCCAAGTGTGGACGTGTTAGCTAAAACTCCCATAGAAAGATCGCCGAGAGTTTCCACAAGTTGCTTTTTTTTTTATCATGTTAATTTTTTTATAATTTTCTTTTTTATTCTTTTTAAGGGGCTCGAGCCGACCGGAGGGACAGAGGGGGCGAAGTCCCTTCGCTCCCCGCTGAGGCCGAGAGACTCTGAATCTTTCCATCTTTGCGATTCTAATCTTGGTATTCCCTTTTCGTTAAAAAAATAAAAAAAAACTTATTGGCAACCTTAACGCACTATTGCCTTGAAATAATCGAAAAAAAATCGATTAACATCGTTTTTCGATTTATATTCGGTTTCTAACTACCTTTTAAAGGATAAGTTTCTATATTATATAATATATATATATATATATATTATATATATATTATATATATATATTATATATATAGTAATATATATATATATAATATATATATATATATATAGAAGAGTATTTTCCCTTGAGGTAATATTATAAAGAAGCTAAAATTTAGGGTTTTACTTAAAGGAAACTTTTAAAATCTTAATTTTTGGAACAATCACAAACATTTGTAGATTTAACACTTTGCTTTCGTGGATCATGTCGTCGCACATCGTCAGGAACTGAGGTTCTTGTAGAATTTTTTGGTGTGATTTTGGCTTTCAATTTTTCTGGCAACTTGGTTTATTCTGGAGTGAGCCTGTTTTTCTTTGGTTCTTATTCTTAAACTATTATTTAGAAGGTTTAATAACGATTTTGATTATTTTAAATATTTGTTCATATCATCTATTATTATGATTTCTCCATGTAAATTAAAATTTTTGCTTTTTTTTTATAATAAATGACCGTTAATTTTCCTATTTCTGTGTTTTGGATGGTTTTAATTATTTTGGGTGAATTTATGTGGATGAGGTGGTTTGAATTTTGCCTGTCTAACTAGAGATGAAGTTTGTCTAATTGCAGATCGTTTTTGTGTTGGTAAAATCTTGTGCTGAAGTTGTTTGTTTCACCTATACGTTTACTTTGGCAGTTGATTTTGTAGATTCCAGTGCTTTTGTTTTCACTAATTGTTCTTGGTGTTAACGTATGTTTTAAAATTAAACTATATTTTACAATTTTTATAGTATCCGGTATATAATCTTTGGCATCCTTAATTTGTATGTTTGGTATGGGTAACACGTTGGAATAATCTGCGGTGGTGGTAGTATTGATGTTCATGTATTTATTTTTCGCTTTTCGTAATGATTTGTTTATATAGTCGGCAGGATATTTTAGGTTGTGAAAACTATTTTTTAATATTTTTATTTCTCGTTGTATATTTTCTGGACTGCAGAGTTTGTATGCTCTCAAGAAAAGGTTACTCAATGTTGCTATTTTTATGGATGTTTCATGACTTGAGAACCAGTGTATGTACGATGGTTTTGACGTTGGTTTCCTGAAAATGCTGAAAGTTGGAAATTGGTTTGTGCTTTAATTTATCTGAAGGTCTAAGAAGTTTATTTTATTATTTATTGATTTTTCTATTGTGAATTTAATATTGTTATGAATATTGTTAATAAATTTCAAAACCGTATCGGTGTTTATGTTCCTAGGTACTATTGCAAAAACATCATCGACATATCTTAGCAAGGTTATTGTAGGAAATTCTGGAAATATGTAGTAGGTTTCGATCAACTCCATAAAGATGTTACTGAGGATTGACGATAGGGAAGAGCCCATGGAGAGACCAGAAATTTGTTTGTAATATTCATCTTGAAATGAAAAGTATGCATGGTCTAATGTTAGTTTTATTATCTTTTTCATTATGTTGAAAGTTAGTTGAAAGATAGTTTTATTGGTTTGTATAGTGTTCCAATAAATTTAAGGTGAAGTCTACCGGTACATTAGTGAACAGAGATGTCACGTCAAAGCTTACTATTTGGAAATCGGAGAAGGTTATATTTTTGATCCTTTGGGTAAAATGTTCAGAATTTTTTAGATGCGAGCTTGATATTTTTCCAAGTAGAGGTTTTAATTTAGCGGCTATCCATTTTGATAAATTTTGAGTTATGCAGTTAATGTTTAAGCAATTTTTATTTTTTTGCTTATCCGCTTCTAGAACTATTTTACGAATAATTTTCCCAGTCATAAGGGACTTTTCAGTTCGAAATAGCCATGTCTCCACACACTGCTTTAAATCATGGTTTGGCAAAAAACACTAATAGGTCATTATCTTTAACAACCATTATAATCAATTGTATTTTGAATTTTTCACTTTATATAGACAGAACAAGTTATTGAGAATTGCAAAGAGTATCCACTTCAGTCTGGAGTTTTTGAAAATAAAGGTTTATTTATCTTTTTGCTTTGGGTCACGATTTTAAAAAATTGCAGGCAATGGCCTCGAGCGTTTTAAATGTCGCATTAGTTTAAAATATCCAGTAGATGTATAGTGACCCACTCTTATGCATAGCGAAGTGGCTGTTTCCCATCAACTGTGTTAACTATTTCATATTGACAAATGCAGTACGTTAATCCTCTGACTAGTGTAAAATATTCAAGTACCTAAGTTGTTTTCGACTTTGGTTTAGTTGACGTGATATTTCTAAGCAAATTAAACTTAATTAATTAAAGTTATCTATAGAAGTATAGAACATTTTTTATTATTAAATAATAAAAATACATAAGCAAATTTATGAAATAATATATAATATATTATATTATATTTATATATATTAATCGGTATAAACTATACAACTATCTAATGTTTGGAGATTAGATCTCAATATATATATATATATATAATATATAATATATATATATAATATATATATCCGGTATATAATAATTACTTAATTTTGTACTTGCCGGAGCAGCGTTTTTTTTTTTTCGCGGCTCCGGCTCCGTCCCCCAAGGATTTCAGCTCCGCCTCGAGCCCCTCAAAATTTGGGCTCCGACTCCCCCAAAACCTTGCGTGCTCCCGGCTCCGCAGCCCTGCTTTTAAATAATTCTTTTAAAATTTTCCAAGTAATTCATTCAAAAATCTTTATTCCTAATTTCATTGTTTCAATGAATTCTTTGACATTTCTTGTAAGCAACTGAACCGTATGAATTCTTCGTTTTTAAAAGTTAATAAAAAAGGAAGGTAAATTAAGGTTGTTTCATTTTCACCATTTGAAAGAAGCGTTTAAGTTGAAATTTTGACATCGTTCTCGATTCAGTTTCAAGTTTTCTAAATATATTAAAGCTACGTTTCCAGAAGCCCGACTGCAGCCCGGACGGGCACAACTGCTCGTCATTTACAAGAGAAACTCTCATTTTCCATTTATTATTATTATTATTATTATATATTATTATTATTATTATTATTATTATATATATATATATATATATATATATATATATATATATATATATATTATATATATATATATATATAATCATATATATATATATATATATTATATATATATATATATATATATATTTATATATATATATATATAAACCGCAATACTTAAAAAATTTTATCACAAAATAATTCCTACATAAGACTAATAAAAAACTATTGAAAAAGTAAAATCTAATTACAATTAATAATAAACCTAATTAAAATAATGATTTTCTTTTAGCTCAGGAATTTCAAATCCGATATGAAATATTTAGCTGAAATTGTACTGCACAGCTCTAACAAAACAGACGTAGATGAAGTTCTGTCAATTAGGAATCGCCTTGATCAATTTAAATTCATACTTTTGCTCACACTTGGTAGCAAAGTGCTTGAAATTGTTAATATCGCATTAAAACGATTGCAGAATGAAAACACCGACCTCGACAAAGCATTTTCTTTTATTAGCCGAACACATAATTAATTAAAATCTGCAAGAGCTAACTTTTCTAATTTCTTGGCTGAAGCCAAATAATTGGCCCTGTCATGGAGTATAGTTTGTGAAATGAAAAAAAAAAGGTAAGGTGCCTGTGAAATACTTTAAGAGCTTCTAACCACAGGATTGACAGACAAGCCAGTTAAATCTCTTGAAATTATAAAATTTTCAATAAGTCTCTAGAGTTCGTAATAAACCAAATAGAAATGTGATTTACCAATCTGACCAATTTCGTTCAAAGTTTTTCATTTCGGACAGCAAAAGTTAAATCTGACACGTGAAGTAATCACGGAAAAAGCAAAGTCTCTTGGAAATAAATATCCCATTGACTTATCTAAAACCTTGTTGACCAAGTAATATCTTTTAGAACAGCGGTTCCCAACCTTTTTGAGGCTATTACCCATAAAGCGGGTTAGATATTAGCAAATACTCCCCAGAAAGTTTAGTTTAAGAAACAAATTAGCTATTGCATTTTTTTTTTAAATTACGAAAAATAAGTTATTATTAATTTTAATCATTCAAACAAAGAAAACCCCGTTTTTTAGCAATTATTATGTCAAGAAGTAATGAAAGTCAATGAGAGGTTGATATTGCTTAGTTCTAACAATTTGTTTAATATTTGGTGTAGTTTTTGCCAATGCACATCGTAAGCCGCACTCCAAGTTCAATCGGTTCCTTGATTTTGTTTTCATTGTCACTATTGTCGAAAATCCACTTTCACCCCTGTAAGTTGTGGCGAATGGGATCAGTATTTTCAAGACTTTTCCTGATAATAATTAATAGATACTCGCCACCAATCTTTCGCCAAAATGTTGCTAGTTCTGTGTTTTCGAAATCTATTTCAGTGTGTTGTCTTCGCGAAGTCCAAGGAATTGTGCTTTGGCTTCAATTTCAGTATCTGGAAATATTCCTTCCACTGAAAAGGGTTTTAGCACCCAAGCATTTAATCAACAGTGCCTATGGACGAATATATTCGAGCTTGAAGTCGAATTTTTTTTCAAAAAATTGTGCAAGACAACACAAGTCATTGTTACCAGTGATGTTTTTTGGGGGTGTAGCAGCATTGGCTTTCTTAAAACTCTAAATACCGAAGCTAATATACAGAATGCATTTTCAACCGCTCGTCTGGCCCGTGAAAGGCGGTAATTGAAATTTTTTTCTTTTGAGCATTTTTCATGGGTTCCTGGATAGGGCTTTAAAATCGGATTACTCAGAGCAAACGCATCATCATCAACAAATACGTATGGCATACGTTTTATTTCTTTCTTTTAGTGCTTCAGATGGAGGTAGATTCAGCTCACCATTTTCGAGTTTCTAAAAAGTTTAGTGTTTCGATAAACAACATCACAAACTACCTTGGCATCCGACATCCTCTAAAATGAAATTACAATTTGCATCTACAAGTGGCATCAACACAATGCTAAAGTGTCTCTTGTAATTATAAAATTCGGACCCACTATTCATTGGAGACTGTAGAACCATGTGCTTGCCATCTAAGGCACCGATGCACTTTGGGAAATTCCATAGAGTTTCGAACTATTGAAAGATGCTTTGCAAATCATTTGAAGTACTTGGAATCTTGAAATAACAAAAACAATAATTTATATTTTAAGTTTTGAATGTTTGCTTTAAAAAATATTAAACATACAATGAAAGCTTACAATGCATTATAACTTCCAGTATTTTAAATCATGCCACAACAGCGTAGTCGTATTATTATTATTATTTATGAAATCAATTAGATATTTAATTAAAATTAATAATGAAATTTAAGAAGAAATTAATTTTCTACTTCCAAAACGCTTTAAAAAAGGCCGAATGTTAATTTTCGTCAGATGTTTATAAATCGTCAACAAACTTATCATAATTGATTTTCATTTAGTATTATCATAATTTTTTTTATTTTAGATTCTTCAACATTTAATTTTAATTCACTATAACCCAACCATACAAACTTGCGGAAATGTAGTTTTATTTCTAATAAGACGACAACCCTATCATTCAAAGCATTGTCAAGTATATATGTCACATTCAAAGCATTATTGTCCTTTGATTTTAATATTAAAAAAAAATTCATAAGTTTCTCTTGAAATCTCATTCTTAATTTTTTCCATTATAAGTAAAGAAACAATTGCAACATTAAATAAAAGAAAATTACCTTTACTGAGTCCTTTAAGATGTTAATGAGAGCGGCGCATACTTCTGGAACGATGCGTGAGATAATTTGGGGTGAACATTTGAATAAATAGTGAGGGCTCTTAAAACTATCTTCCTCATTATTATCCTCATCATAATCTGCCTCCATCCCAGACATCTCCCATAATGCCGCCTCCCTCTGTCTTAAAATTAAATCGTCAAACGTCCTTGGTTATCTCAGCATATATATACGCTAAGCATTATGGTCCTTATCCTTAGAAAGGACTGCTATCATCGTACCTCTTCCTGAGATACACCTGACAGGAAACTGATCCTGCGCCGAAGCAGCATCCGTGCCAAATGTTTGAGACGTATTAATGATAAACAATCCCCCCTTCCTAATCAACCAATGGCAAAAATCTATCCTTGAAAAAAATAACAACCCCACTCGGGTTAGAAAACCACAGGCCTTCAGCTTCTACACTAATGCGGTACTGACAATAAAATGTCACATCGTCATAGAATCGAAGTAAGCCCTTTATACGTGAAACCGCATACATCCTCATGACTGACATCTGCAGACGGGCTGAGTAACTACCGCCGAATTCGTCCAATTGTAAGGTTCTTTAACAATCTCCTCATCTTCAACACGCCTCGCTTGGTTTAACAGCAAACCACCAGGACAGGTGATGTCTGTTATTTTATCGATATGGGCATTCCATGTCCCGCTCCCCTTTGTCAACCCCTTCATTTAATAAAGACATATAGACCTCGTCGTCATCTAGTTCTTCCTGCTCCTTTTGATACTCCTTCTCGACCTCGAAAGACGAAACCGATATATCTATATCTGTTGATCCGATTCGTTCATCTTTTTTTTCTAACCTTTCATCATCATGGACGAGCTCCTCACTACCAAACTCTTTCAACTCATCATTCGCCATGACCGCGTCCCTCTCCTCCTTCTCGTCTTTCCCGTTCTCATTTCCCAAGGGTGCGTCATTCGACTTACAATTAAATTTTGGAATTAAATTCAACCCGAAGTTATTTAAATTCTTCAACTGATCTTCGAGAATCAATATTCTTTCGTCGTCGGGTTGCAAAGATCCAAATATTTTTTTATTGAGGTAATTGTTGAGGTCCCAACATCTGCCGAAATTTACCACGTGTTGACGGCGATATTTCGAAGTTGTATGAGGAATGTTTTTAAATCTGTCTTCCGTCTCTGCTGGATTTGTCAATTGGGTCACTAATAAAATTTTTCTACTTAGATTTCGTGTTATTATTGGGAAGTCAAAATAGTGCGAATATACTAACTCCCAAGCAAATTGCATAAATTGGTTAAATTTTTTATAAGTGAGGTGATTTCCTTCTTCTGTAGGAAAAAGAAAATCGTTCGTCGTAACCTCCCTCCCCAGATATTTTGGTAAAATATCGTTAATGTAGAAAATAAGGCCTGTGCGAGAAGGGGGTTTCCGAAAAATTTCGCCATTTTTTTCCGGCCTCGCCGTTTTATCGACATACGCCGACAACTCGAATATTATGTTTTTTGACTTTAATTCGATCATTTTATCGACCCAATTATTTAAGGCGTCTTGAACGCAGTCCAATCTCATTGTAATGCAGTCAATCGAGCGATGTCCAGCTGAAAAGGTAAGTGAGGCCAATAACATCGCCTGAATTCCTAGAATTTGCGATTTATTGACCTCATTAAGTTCTTGGTATTCTTTTAATGTGGTTATCTTAGTAAGTATTATAAGTACTACATCATTTTCGGGAAAATCCACTATGTCGCTCAATTTTAGCTTCTCGAAGTCGTCTGATTTTTTTATTTTTCTTTGAAACTCTTGCACGTTTTTGTTTTCTTCTCGAAGATCATTTTTAATGACGACTATCATTTCTCGTAATTCTTTGACCTCTTCGTTGGTTAAGAGGCCAACACTCAAGTCTTTATTCATGATAGCGTAATTGAGAAATTTGTCAATAATCGAAAGCAGGTTAATTTGAGAGGCCACCCCCAAAGATGTGCCTCTCACATTATACTCCGCGAGAGTTTTTTTGTCGGTGATTTTTTGTAAAATATTATGATAAAAAAAAATTGTACTTGGTAGAGGTTCGAAAGATGTTAGGAATCTTCTCAATAGTTTCCTACTCTGTCGGTAGTTTTTTATTTCATTCCTCAAATAAAAATCGAATCGATTGATAATATTTCTAATTGGAGTCATTTCTGCCGTGTGCGGAATGGCGCTTTGTAAGTCTTCCTCATTGTTAGTTGTTTTGACATTTTGTGATTTTTTCGTTTGTTCCTTTTCCGCTTTCTTCGGTTTTGACGCTTCGATTGCTCTAGCGTTATGTAAATATCTTGTGTATTTTACAAAAATAACTAGATTAGCATCTGAGTTTGTAGCTTCTTTATGAAGTTGTCGAGCGTGTCGATGGATATTTTCAAAAAAAAACATACACGTGTAGATTGGACACGCGTACACGGTTCTAGAGGGTCCTTTCGCGTCTAAACACGGCTTAAATTTCCCAACATTGTTTGAATTCTCCATTTCTTTGATTTTGTAATATTTATGGTCTATAATTTGAATCGCCATCATCTTTCTTCGCCTGTCTGCATGTTCCCAAAATATAATCCACCTCTCTTCAATCTCTTCTTCCAATTCTTCTTTTTTTAAAATTTGTCGTTCTAGCTCTTCTTCCCCTAAATATGATTCAGGGAGAGGTAGGGGCATACATGCTTTTAAAATATTTATATTTCTCGGATCCTTCTTATGGGATTTTAAATATTTCTGGGTACGAATAAGTACTTCGTTAAATTTTCATACGTCGTTGCAAAAAACGTAAGAACCGGAAGGGTCATATTTAGCGTTATCAGTATTAGGGGTAGTAGTAACGATAAAACCTTTTTCAGGATTATTTCCGGATATTTGTTTAATACTATTTCTTCTTCTAAGTTAAAATTTTCTTCCTCTGACTCAATTCAGGTCTATATTCCGAACCTGAATCGGATATTTCATCTCTCTAAAAAATAATAATATAATATAATAATAATAATAATAATAATAATAATAATAATAATAATAATAATATCTCCCATAATTATTATGTGTCCTCCTCTTCTTCCATCATATACATCCTGCAGGGTCTCCATAAACTCTATCTTCTCCTCCGCAGGTCTTCCCTGATGCGGCGCAAAAACCTGTATAATACTCAATTTTGACTCTCCACTCTTCAACGTCACAGCCATAATTCTTTCGTTCACTATACCGTTTCTATTACACTTTTATATGTTTCTGGTGTCATAACAATCGCTACACCGTGTCTTCTCTCTTCCTCTCTACCCTTATAACATGACATAATCATTGTGTAATTTTCTTCACTCCCTCTCCTTTATACCTCCCCCTCGCACACCCCAAGTTATCCAGACCTCTCTCCATCATCAGCTCTACAGCCTCCTCCTCTTTTCCAGAGAAGGTGCTCGCGTTTATTGTAGCCAGTTTGTAGTGATGTCCTTTTTCCGTACTCCTTGAACTCGCCGAGTCGGGTACCGAGAAGTCTGTCCGTTATTCCGAGGCGCAACAAAGGTTTCACGAGCTCAAAGTGTTTTATGCTGCCGGCTGCTAGGCCTGTCCGCAGCACACCCTCCTCTTTTATCCGGACTTGGACCGGCACAGGGATCTTGATTCCCTGTGGTAGAGTTATATATATATATTATATATATATATATATATATATATATTATATATATATATAATATATATATATATAATTATATATATATATATATAATATTAAATATATAATATTATATATATAATATATCCTATTTGAAAAAAGGCAAAAAAAAAAATTTGGTCCCAGGCTGTGGTAGAAAGGCAACTCGTTTTTCTCAATTATGAGAGATGAAAATTTGAAAGCAAGGTCAATCTAATTGGTGACCATATTGATTACAATAATATTCGACAGCGTCGCATATGGACATTGCTGTACAACGCTAGCACAAGATCCGTTGCCTTAGAAAAGCAACGAACCTGTATCTATTTCTCTCATAATTGAGAAATAGAATTACGAGTTGCCTTGCATAATGTATTCTTTCTTATGCCAGCCTCTCCATTGTTATGCGTCCCACGCCAGGGACATTCAGCGTAGATTTGTTGCCAACAGGCTCCGAAACGAAGGAAATGAATTTCTCTGATTGGTCGTTTATGCCATCCATTTTTCAATTTTGCAAGAGGAAGGTTTTACTGCGAGGTCTAAATAAATAGATGTGTTGAACCTGCTGTTCTATAGATATTACACTAAAGTCACTTAAGAGAATTGCTTTTTCTTTTTTACAATTGGTTTTCCAAATTGTGCTTCAGTCCAAAAATCATTTTGCAAACCAAGAAACCCTATAATTGATGATGCTCTATCATCAGAGCTTGGATAATAAATAATCTTGCTGGGTTTGTCAATAGCAACATGAATTGTCACAACTAAAACTCCATCAGGGTATTCATGATTCATAACCATTACTTGGAATAATAAAATATATATATATATATATATATATATATATATATATATATATTATATATATATATATATAATATTATAATATATATATATATATATATTATATATATACCTGGTGTTCTTATATATAATATATATATATATATATATATATATATATATCAATTTTCTATGGCCGTGATAACCACGGAAGCTCAAACTGTAATTGCTCGCTTACCCGCCGAAGTGGGTCTCGCCGAGCGCACCAAGTCCATCCCAAAGTCCTAAGTCATTGCATAAGAATTTCAACGCCACATGCTGATAATAAATAAGAATATTATCAGGGCAGCGCGCACCAAAGCTGTAAGATAAACATATCGTTGATAAGCTAATGTTACTATATGTCCAAACTTATCACACCATGCGGTAATACGTTTCTTCGAGGGTATTATAATTCTCTGTCCAATCTTAAAGATTGAATAACATTTGAAAGTTTAACATATACTGAAAAGCTTAAATTATAAACGCCGATAGGTAAAGCGATCGCAGCTGTAATTGATACTTCATCATTAAATAATCCATTAACTGCATCATTAAATCTGAAGTGAATATTATCACCGCAATATATATATTAATGATCTAATGAAATTGTTACAACATCATCTCAAACGGCTAATGCTGCAGTAATATCCAAGCTCATATTACGCATAATTCCAGTAGTACTAAAAACTATACGAACGTTAGCACCTGGAGCATTAACTGTATCCTGATCTAATAATGGATATGAAGCAAGATTTGGCATACCAGGATCATTATTGTATGCCTTATTGTCAAGATCGTTTATTTCATCCATTGTAAATACAGTACTACTATACAACGAACGATCAATACGATCGAGTAACATTAAGGTTTCTCGGAAGAATAGGAAGAATGTTTATGGATGAGTCAAGGAAAACCTTTAAAACAGATGAGATCTACAGACCTAAATTGGGTGAGTCAAGATAGTAGACCTGACATTGCTTATAAGGTGAATGACGAGTAAGTATTCCCTGGTGGTAGAGCAAGTAGTAGTCTTATAACCCACAGATAGAGGCACAAATGAATACCGATAATACTGGATAGATTTCAGAAATCGGAAGTAAGATTTGTAGGTATGTACGCTATTATATTCAAATTTCATTTCGGCATAATGGACACGTTTTCCATAGTCTTATCCATGTTTTTATGCAAACAGAATGAAACAGATGGGTACATGGTAGGATGCTGGTATTGGTATTAGAATGTAATTCCTCACGACAGATTTCAAACATCTGTTCCAGTTTCTGAAAAATTATATGCATATTTCAAGACAAGTGTCACAAATCGTATTTCTAAAGATGATGATGTCAATGGTATCAATGCTATATTTTGAATACAATAGAGAATAATTATTATTATTTAATATTTTTATCAAAATAATAATTTAAAGGGCAATTTTTAACAAAAAAAATCAAATAAATCAAAAATTTTTTTTTTTTTTTTTTGATTTTATTAAAAAAATCAAAAAAACCACCAACCCTTCGCTCAAATTATATTCAAATTTCATTTCGACATAATGGACACGTTTTACATAGTCTTATCCATATTTTTATGCAAACGGAATGAAACAGATGGGTACATGGTAGGATGCTGGTATTGGTATTAGAATGTAATTCCTCACGACAGATTTTACAAATCTGTTCCAATTTCTGAAAAATAATTTGCATATTTATATTATATAATATAATATATATATAATATAATAAGTATATAATATATATATAGTTCATTGGGGGGTCTTGATGGGTGCGGTCTATTTTGCCATGGCCGTGATAAAACGGAAGCGCACAACTGTTGTAATTGCTGACGAGCATTAGATGCAGCTTTCTTTGAGTCGACAGTATGTAGACCTAGGAGCTACTTGGTAGCGACAGTGAATTACAAATTGCAGGGCAGGTGCAGAAGAAGGTGTTGGTGCGGAAACAGAAGGTTGACTTGACCCACTATGGGTCAAAGGATAATTCCTAGGGTATAATGTTATATCAATAAAACATTAATTTGTCCGACTTTCCGTGGACTGACCGAGCGTACTTTGTTGTCATCTCCATATATGAGTTGGGTGACGACTCCCATCTGCCAGAATAGGGGTTAATTAAAACTCTTAATTAAAACAATATTATCAACTTTAATGAGACTTTTCCACTTGGCTTGATACAGATCTCGACTACTCTCTCTAAAGCTTAAGAGATATTCGTCATACCACCTAGTACGAAAATCTTCAAACTTCTCAGACGAACGTTTCAGGGCTTTGATCAGCTCTTCACGAGCTTTAGAAGAAGAGCTCCAGAACGAATCTTCAAGATCAGTTCCAGGCAGGACGATTGTAGTTTTTGAAAGCGGTTTTAGGAAGCAATTGGGTGTAAGAGGGATGATGTCGTTGGAACTGGAAGTGTAGGTAAGGGGAAGAGAAATTATTGCATCACCAATATCAGAAAGGACTGTTAAGAAATCAAAGTATTCGATGGAAGAACGTCCAAGCTTTTTGTTAAGACAGCTTTTTACTACACGAATCATTCTTCCCCAGAAACTTCCCACCCATGGACTGTATAAAGGAATGCGTTTATGTGAAATTTGATTCTTTCGAAGTAACTCTTTCCCGTCCTCAGATTCCATGAAGGACTATGGCATCAATACCCTGACAAAAGGTTCTCGCATTATCGCTATAAACGACATCAGGGACTCCAAATCTATTAATAAAACTTTGGAAAGAAAGCACAAAGGATTTGGAAGTCATATCAGTTACTAAGTCCAGGTAAATAACACGAATGTTGAGACAAGTGAAAATTATGATGAACATTTTTTTGTGCCTGATTGGATCCTTAATTTTGACCCAACCAAGTCTTCGTAAAAATCAATGTCTACATGTTTGAAATGACGAAACATCTGAACTTGAACTTTAGAAAAATTTGTGAACTTTGGATACTGATATGCGAAATTGTAATTTTTTTTACAGATTATACAATCTGCTAGTACTCTTTTTTTTGACTGTATCTCTTGAATAAGTTATCCAATATCACTTTCAAACGTATATTCGTTAATGTAGCCTGAATGCTCAGATGTTAACATTTATGATGAACATCTTTGACATAAGGACAGAGTAATGACTGTAATTTTGGCCAACGCAGAGATTGGATATGTGGATTTCAAAGATATCCGGAGTAGTGGTTGTGGGAACGTGATTAGACGACCTACTTAATGATAAGACCGTTTTCGATCTCAAAAAGTAAATCAAGTTCGATTGACAAATCAGGAGGATTCGAATAGAAGGATCAGATTTTTGCCTTTTGAAGAAATTCAATTTCCTTAGAGAAGGATTGATTTTGCGTGACTAACAAACAATATAATAGAGCTAAAGCATCACAATCAATGTGCTTATGTTTAGTGTAAGCTAAAAATTGGAAAAGAAGTTCACAAACCCTGAGAAGGAACCCTAAACTCGAAAATTTGCTAAAATCGACCACAGGAGGGTTTCCTGCTCCTTGTAAGAAACGGCAAAACTGAACAGCTGATTATTTTCTTTTGTTTCATCAGTCAACTTAGGCCAATATGAGGATCTGAAGCCAACCACTCAGGTCCATGACACCAAAAGGAGAGTTTTTTTTTTGAAACTCGGAGAGAGACAGACCTATGTAATTAAATTTGCATGGTTTTCCTCAGATCGAACATAGAAAAATTTTGCAGAAAGGGAAAACTTTTTTCAAAGAGGTCACGAGGACTATATCCTGAATACGATTTCGTACAAAAATTTGCTTGCTTTTTTGTCCTTTATTCAAAATCCAAAATAGTACGATTTGAGAGTCAGAGAAAATATTAAGCGAAGAGAATTTGACCCCTTATAAGCTGTTGAGAACCTGAGGCAAGCATTTCAAAGCTAAAAAAACGGAAAAAAGTTCCAAACAAGGTAAGGTCCTTTTCTTTAAAGGAGCAACCTTCCCTTTAGCCCATAGTAGAGGTGGGTTATTAATGTCGGAAGAAACATAAACCGAAAAACCATAACATTGCGTGCTGGCGCATTATATTCAAAGTTAAATTGGAGTCGAGGGACTCGAAACGCGGTCGTAGAAACAAAATTTCCTTAAAAGAAGATAAGTCATGACGAAGCTTCTCCCACGATATTTTCATATCAAGTTCGATTTCATCATCCCAGTTCATCTTATCCCATGTCTTCCTCATCAGTAAACGACCTCGGATAGTTACCGGCAGAAAAAGAGAGAGGGGATCGAAAATCTTAGAGATTCCGATAACAACTGCCTCTTGGAATTAACAGTTCCAAGAGTATAATCACTTAGCTTGAGCGAATCTTCTGATGTGTCAAATAAATATCCTAACACTCTCTCCTCAGCACACTGATGAGTGGAGAGCTTATTATCATATGAAAATAGGTCCTCTGAGATCAGGATGATTGGAGTTCCACGATGCCAAATTGAAGCCTCCTTCACTCATACGAGTGTTAGCTTGATGGTAGATGTCTGTCAGAACATCTAAAGATGATTTGTATAAATCAATTAATCAACATATAAATATTCATAAGAATAGATGTACATAGTTTAAAAGGATACTTTTCGCTTGATGTTTAATAACCGCCCCTATACGTAATGGGCTTTTACTGATCAACCAAATATGATTTGTGACAATTTCGATTGGTTTTTGTATCACTCCACGCTTAGTCCCCCCCCAAAAAAAAAAAAAACTTTTATATCCTCTTCCAGTTTGAGGCTAATTTGAAGAAAGGCCTTTGAGATGTCAGAAAGAACAATATATTTGTTCGTACGAAAAGAAATTATAATACGAAAGAGAGACGCCATCAAGTCTACTCCAGGATAAGATGTTTGATTCAATGACGGGCAACCACCAACCTTCAAGCTACAATTGAAGACAGGCCTGATTTTTGTTGTAATTTGAGAAGCTGTTTTAATGACCGGACGATGAGGAACCCAGATATAATTATTAATTAAAAATCATTTAGGAGACACCTGTAACAGTCTCCTATGGTTATTCTCTCAAATACTGCTGAAAGACCTCTCCATAGGCTGAAGTGAGACCTTGACTGTCAAGCCGTTTCTTGACGCGATGTAGAGTGGCAAGTGCCACTTTATGATTAAGAGTGGGACATCTAAAATATCTTGTAACCATGGAATTTCATATGGTACGTTGCCTTCTCTTAAATTCTATGCTTCATTTGAACTTCGATGAATACGTCATCAAATAGATCCTTGATCTGCGATTCTTCCTTGATGCCAAGAGATTCTAATTTATACAGGTGCTCAATGACCCAAATCAGATCTTATTCTATGGGTATATAAATAGAGTCGATCAAATTAAGTGGTGTTGGTTTCTAAATAAGATTTACGATGTGATTTATATTGGTTTTCACGTTGAATTTGTTGCAGGAGAGATGAGGAGTTTTGTTGTCCTTTTGTCAAATATCGTTAGTATCATCAATCCTAGGATCAGAATCACTACTGAAAATGATGGATTCCTGCTACGGAGTTAAAAATGACCTTACAGGCCCAAAAGGAAGTTGTTCCATGGCATGTCTCTAAAGCCCTACCCTTTATACAAGGAATAGTACATAAATGTTTGAAAAGATAGAGCACATCAATGCCTGAGTCCATCAAAATTATTAACAATATTAGTAGGCTTACCAATATAAAATTGATCTGCTATGTTGTGTCCATTCATTCCAAGAGATGTTATGAATGGCTCCCATAAGGCCTTTCACGTCAAAATTCACATCCAGTTCAGGATTTATCAAAACAGGCACCTTTATAAACTGTGACAACAAACATTAAGTTCTACATCTATAGAACGCATATACCTAACCTTTTCCCCTAAGAAAGTTTTAATAGTGTTGTTATATACAGGTAGAGCTTCAAAACTGACTCCTAGTTTAGAAAGTATGTTGTTATTAAAATAGGAGCGCTGTGATACAAGATCTAGAAGATCTAGAGTTGGTAAAATATTATTAGAAGAGGAATTTCCAGTATTAATGCACAGGAAGTTCCTGATTGTGTCGTCAACATCAGAATAGTCCTGAGATGCTGAAGATGTAGACGGTTGTTCTTCAGAAGTGACTGCACGATTATTACTCTTCATTTTGACCTTTGCTCCAGATTTGCAGAGAGCTGTTATATGAGCATAGTTTCTACAAAGTCCACAGAGACGACTTAACCCATATTTTTTAGCAGGGCAGCTGGAGCGCGTTGTTATGGAACTAGACAATTGCACACAACCTAGGCTGTATACATTGCCTCTTCTCTATTCTATAGGAGTGGTTGAGACGGTACAAGAAAGTCAATGAAGTGAATTTCTTGTTACATAGTTTGCACGGAGTCGCAGCAGTAAGATGCAGATACACACTCATCTTCTTGGCGAACTTAATCTGAACTTATAGAAGGTTAATCTTCCGTTCCATTGTGTGAGCTGGAATCATTGACTTCAGAAAAGATTTCTTTAATGTTTGTGGAAGAAGAGGACACGAGATGTTGGATTTTTACCTAAATCGCGGAGGAACGAAAATTTAGCCTTGTTTTTCTTAAGTGTTCTCAAGACATTGATTAATTCAGGATTGAGATGAGAATTTTATATATCATGTAGTAGATGAGTGTTAGTTCACGAGATAAAATGGAAAGCAACTTATACGACTATTAGATGGACTTATCAATTTATTTCCGGCCGAATTTTAAGCCAAAAAATCTAAATCGAACTCTTTAATTTCGTGAAGGTAGGCTCTCACTTTAATGAAAGAGCGAACGTTGTCTAATTTTTTTCCATCTAAGAAGTTGGCAGTTAAGTACTACTACAGTGGATAAAGATATATATAAAAATCTCAACAATACCTAGGATAAAACATAAGAGAACTTAGATGAAATTAAGAATCATAATAATTAAAATGTTCTTATGATTCATAGTTAGATGAATTAACTGAGAGGTGAGATTTAAGATACTGCAATTTTGTTGCATTTGTAATGTCTTTCCTAAAGCCAAAAACGTTTTTAAACGATAAAATGAGACCTAAAAAGGAAACGATCCCCCTCACCCGAAAATGTTTTGCACTTAAGAGCTCGTGTTGTTGTGTAAAATTTTTAAGTATGGAGTTCAATTCCCCACATGTAACAGAGTTCCCCCCCCCTTACGAATGAAGAGAATTTCGAGAAGGTTGAACTCTATCATGTGAAGTGGGAGTGACACTGTTAACTACTTTCATTATCTGTATGGGATAATGTGAAGTTTTAGTCACCTCTTCATTTAATATATTCTGATCATACTTCAGGGTTCCCGATGCGCATTTTTTTGCCTCAATATCAGCATCATGGCTTCGAATATCCTGAAGCCTTAAGGACACCTTCTCTAATGCTGATGAGACATTTAAGTCACTCAACTCAGCATGAAGAATAGGCTTCAATACCAATGTTACTTTCCGCTTGATTACACCTCTTGCCACTCTTAAGAAAGATATTTCCTCTTTTGCAGAAGCAAGAATACGCTGTTTCTCCTCAGTAGAGGCATTAGAGTCCACTAGACCAATGTCAGACTGAATTGTCTCCTCCAAAGCGTTCAAAAGTTCAGAAGCAGAGGCAATGTCATCAGAAGCCATTTTACCAATAAATATATCAATGTTAAAAAACTGACTAAAATATATACTATAAACCCTTAAATACAGAAAAAAATTCACCAACATTAAGTTATGGACCTTACTACTTAACCTTTGAAAGGTTACTACTATTTAAAGCAGCATAAAATTAAATATGTTTCGAGTCCAAGAACCTATTACTGAAAAACCCGATTTAAATCGGTTAAATATAGCCAAAGTTATTCAAATTCAGACACAAGAAAAAAAAAAAAAGAAGGAAAAAAACTAACTTTCAATTTTTTTTTTCAAAATCAAAAACCTAAATAAAGAAAAAAAAATCTAACTTTCAAAGTCAGAATCCTAAATAAAGAAAAAATAATTAACTTTCAAACAAAAATTTTTTTTTTTTTTTTTTTTTTTTTTTTTCCAGTCAGAAACCCAAATAATTCTAGTCCCTTTTCCCATAGTTAGAAAATCCTAACTTTTTTTTTTTGAAGTTAGAAATTCCAAAATTTCTAAATTCAAAGTCGAAACCAAAACTAAATTTAGTGTTCGCAAAAGAAATGAAAATTCTGAATTTTGTTAGAAATTCTTAAGTTAATAGAATGAAAAGTCCAACCTTGCAATGAAAAGAAAATTCTAACAATCTTAAGATTATCCTATGGCAAAAGAATAAAAAATTCTTACACTTGTAAGACCGTCTTATGGCAATAGAATGTAAAATTCTTACAATACTAAGGCTGTCTAGCAGTCCAATAGAATGAAAATTCTAATAAATGTAAGATCGTCTAACAGTAAAGATTAAATTTGATATAAACTTCCAAATAGGAATGCGTATAAATTGCCAACTCCCTTCATCATATATCGATCGAAGTAATCTTTTCCAATTCACAATTCAAAATACGAAATAACCACGTTTTTAAATGTATATTTTCAACAGAAAATAAGTAACAAGTTTTTCAATGTATTAAGATTTTATAAAACGCAAATTATTTAACCCTATTTAGGTACGCAGTAAGTACCAAATTTGTGACCAAAAACTTGACTCCTTTTAGTTGTTAAAATGATGGATGAAAAATAGCAAAAAAAGCTTAGCAATTATAATAGAAAAATAATGATAATAAAAAATAGCTAAACTTTGACCAGTTATCCAGGGAAGAAAAGAAAATTTGTGAAAGACTCTTAACTTAAAGTTTCAGCAAGTTTCTAGAATTTGAATTCGTAGGTTTTCTTGAAAAACTTGTTGTCTTTCACGGATTTGATTTGTTTCTTTTTGAAAATAATCCTCAGAAGTCAAAGTATTTGTAAAAATTTCCTTCGAAGCAATTTTCGTATTCCGGAAAAGAAAAGAGCACTGTATTAGCCGGTTTTATACACAGAAAATCGTAAATAATAATAAAGTTACTTTTCTCCCACGATATCCAAAAAATGATAAAAAGATCCTTTCTTAGGGATAACAAAAGCAAAAGTGTTCGCGTAAGAATCCTTCCGCCTTCCCTCCCCCCAGATAACGGCAAGTTTAGGTGGTTAGGAAATAAAATATAATACTAAACTGCGATTTACGGTATTAAAAATTCTTTCTTACCGGGTATTCGTTCCACTTTGCAGTCAGTTATGATACCGAAGTCGTAAATTATTCTTTATACCCTTTGGTATATATAGTATATATATATATATATGAGTTATATATATTATATATAATATATTATATAATATAATTATACCATATATATATATATATATGATATCAATATATAATATATATATATTGTAGGTTACCCCCGTTGCTATTCTGGTCCACACGAGGGCCACTGCCAAAATATATATATACCCCTTCTACTGCCTTATTCTGGCTACCTTCAGGTGAATCAAGCGTTAGGTAGAACACGTTTAGATTTACCTGAAGGTAGGATTAATATCTTTGGTGGGTGGGATCTAGTCCTGCCATTATTACTGCTAGATCTGGGGCTAGGTCCCAAATTTTTATACAAATTATTATCCTATTTTTAAAATTTTTTCACTACTTTTTATTTTGTTGACATTATTGTTGAGATTAGTGGTTATAATGGTTTTTTTTTTTTTTTGTTTTTTTTTTTTTTTTTTTTTTTTTTTACTTCTGGTAACACATGTCATGCGTTTAACCATTTTTTCTCCAAATTTCATTTCAAATTCTATGATTTTAGTTTTATATTTCTTTGAGCTGTTTTCGTTTTACAACTAAACAAAAAAAGTTTTTGAAACTAAATTTTAACACAACATTCATTTACATATCTGAATATTTTATGCTCTATTATAAGTACACATTACTTATTAAATTATTCATCATTATTATACATAATTTATATATATTACATAATGTAGTTAAAACACGTCCGCAAAGTTTCAAGCTTTATCCAAGAACGAAATATAAATTATATAGAATATTAAGTTTTACATACATAAGAATTTATTATTAATCCGCGGTGCTCATTATCTAATTAATATCTATTTCCTAATACACGCCCCCCATGATTTTCAAATCATCATCATACTATTTTCCTCAAATCCTTATATGCCTCGGGATTCCCGCTACATCTATTTTAAATTTAGAATTTATTCTTGTTACCTTTCCTTTCATCCATCTCGTTGTACACTTATTTTGCAAAGGTCTTACCCACACCTCCCTCCATTTTGAACCTTGAATCGCTTCTACCAGAATCCACAGACTTCAATTTTTCAAGTGGATGCCCCATTTATATTTGAAAATAGACCTATGAGGGACCCTCTCTTATCTTCTAATCTATTCTTTGGCGACATATTGTACCAAACGTCGCCTCCTCCGGGTAATTCCCCCCCTTTCTTCCATTCTCTTGAGTGTCCTGTGATTTCTCTCTACTATTGCGTTGCCACTTGCTCTGTTTGCTGCTCTAAAGACCCGTTCAATATTCCATTTTTTACACAACCTCTCTACATTAGTTGATCTGAACGCCGTACCGTTATCCATCATAAGTTGTTTCATTACTTCCTCCAACTTCCTAATGATTTCTCTTGCCGTCTCATTTTTCAAAAATTTCCAAAATTGAGTGCCTGCTCGGCCCGCAATCAACAATTGACAGCGTAAGTGCTTCCCTTTTGTAATGCGTGGACGTCGATCGCCACCTCCAACGCATTTTCTGCTTACTCCTATTCCCCTTTCCCGAACCTTACTGGCGCAGGATCTATTGATTGGGACGCTTTGCAATCCTTCACGCATTCTTCCACCACTTTCCTCGTGGCTTTCCAGTATAAACATCTTAGTCAGATACTAAGGTTTCTATTCAACCCCAAGAATGATGTTTTTCGTGCATCCTTAACTTCCTTTTTCGATACTCGCGACGCTACAATTTTCCTCTTCCTCTGCTCTCCTATCTTCGAAAAATTCCCATCCAAGATTTCCTGACTCTGGTTAAACTATCAGCTTTATTCATCTCTGATCTTATAAACTTTACACTCACTGATAACCCGAACTCTATTATCAGCTGGCTCAGAACCCCCAATCTTCTCTTGATTAGCATTTCTGCTGAGCCTCTTGTTTTCACTCTTCTTTCCATTGTAATTGCTGAACCTAACCAATTGACACCGTCATCGAATCTGTTTTAATTTCCAGCTCTTTCAGACCGCCACTTTAAATGCCAATTCATCTACTCTAGTAACCGCTTCTAAATTCTGGCAACGTAATATGACCCAGTCGTTCTTCTGATTCCACGATCCGTCTTCAACAATCTTTCCCCCAATTTCCAACGCCGCCCCTATAGCTAGATTGCTTGCATCACGCCATACTACTCCCTTATCTTCATCCGAAATCCTCCAAAAACCCTTTACTAGGTCTCTTTCCTTCACTTCCTCTAACATTTCTTTTAATACTCGAATGACCTTATCATCGACAAATCATTTCGACTCTTTCCTTCCACATGTCTTTTCAAATAGCTTGTGGCTACCCTTAGCCAACCTACAACCGGGTAGTGTCCCCACCAATTTACCACAAATTGAGAATACTTCTCTTCTTGAAGATTCCCTTCCTTTAGGTCTGGTAATTCACCACCTTTTCTAACTTCTTTTTCTCCTTCTTTATTTTTTATTATTTTCAATCCTAACACTCTGTTATCCACAGACCTTCTACTGGTTTCGTACCAAATCCATAGCTTGCAAATATAAGACTACATCTTCGCTCCTACGGATTCTTCAAATTCAACAAAAATTTTAAGTGTCGATCGAATGTGAATGGCTGGTCGCTTTCTTCATAGCTTTCATCCTGTTGCAGAGAGCCTCTCAATCTCATCATTATCAATTGGAGACGCAATTTATTCCGAAACCCAATCTAATTAAGGTAACTTTCTTCTCTTTAAACTTCAACCCTGATTTTTCCAAAGACTTTTTTCTATTCTCAACTGCAGGTACGCCGCTTTCAAATCCACCAGCTTAATTTTGCCTTTTTTTTTCTCCAAACCCTCAGAGTTTCATCACATGCAACTATCTCATCTCCAGTATGGCATTCTATGTGATCGTTTAACTTCCTGAAGTCCAATACTGGCCTTATTTTTCCTTTAGACTATTGATTCACTGCCATCATTGGAATCACATTCTTTCCCTCCTTCTCACCCTGTTCCACTTTCTTTAAAATACCTTCTGAGATCCATCTCTCGACTTCAGTATTAAACCTCTCTTTTATATCTCCGTTCATTGTTCCCTCATAACACTCCACAGAGTTTCTCCAATCCGGACTCCTGCCTTTTTTCCATTTCCACCGCACTTCCCAATAATTCCCATCAAAATACGCATCAAAGTCCCTATCTTCTATTTTCAAAGTTTTCTTCCCTTTTACCGCCGCAACCCGAATATCCTTCCGCTCCTCCTTCTCAATACCAAATCTTACTCCATCTCTCTTCAATTCGACGCCCCCAAGTTGGAATATAATATCTAGTCCTAAGATCATATCCATTCTTTTTATTCTTCTGGCCCGGATAGCTTGTAGTTAAAACACGTCCGCAAAGTTTCAAGCTTTAATCAAAACAAATATAATATATAAATAATGAATTTATACATAACTAAGAATTTAATTAATCCGCGGTGCTCATTATCTATTAATATCTATATTCCTAATACACATAATTATTATATTATTACATTATTATTAATTATTACATTAGATTTTGTAGTTCTAATTAAAATATCAAAATTAGCTGGGTCTAAAAAAAACGGCTCATGTTAATAAATCCTTACGTTTTTCTCTAACTCCTATAAAATTTTAGGTTAAAATTTTTACAACTAGTTTTAAATTTTAAACATCAGTTTGGTAGAGCTAAATACTTACATTACTGATTTAAACAGATGTTATTTTGAGTAACGTTTCATGATACCCATCATAAAAAATTCATATATATATCTATAATATATATATATATATCTATATATATATATATAAAAAATTCAAAACTATATCGTTATTATTGATCAAAAGTTGAAATGTAGGTTTAAAACTTCTGGCAATATCCTTTAATACTTATTTTAAAACATTTGTGACTTAATTTCTTTTAGTCCACGCATACCAGCAAATATATGAATCAATTATTCTTTATGTTCTTTCTTTTTATTTTTAGTGTTTATTAATTTAAAACACCTCCTACGTACTATTTCCACCGTCATGTTTTTTCACCAATGCATATTGGATAATTAGGATATCTGGTAGTGAAGAACCTAAATTAAAATATTGAGAAATTATGAATATTTACATCATCAGTTGTAGAGTACATAGCTACATTCTGGATAAAGGTTCAGCTACGATGTCCTGAAAGAGATGGACAAAGAAAGATAGAGAATGTGTAAAAAGGTCCTTAGAGATCTCATCAATGGAGGGGCAAGAAACTAAAAGATTTGGAAGAGTGATTTCCATTGTAACAACAAAAGGAAAAGAATAGTGATTTCGTTCGACGAAAAAATATTTGATAACTAGTTAAGATTACTATAACGAAACCCTTGTGCTTCAGGAAGATCTGTGCTGTTAGATCTGCCCAATGTTTGTGATTCATATGGGCGACGTCTATGAACAAAAAGGAGTTAAAATTTGCGTTGCACATGAAAATTCTTAACTTCTAAATTACCGGTTTGCTTAAATGGAAAGACAATCTGAATTCTTTTAAAAGTACGATTTTTCCTAAATTTCAACATTTGAAATTATTTGGTCAATCTTAAAATTGAGTTTTTAACGGTATTTTCAGCATTTGAAAAAATAATGTGTTTCATTGAAATGCAATTTCAAAAAGCAGAAAAGAGAATTTATTAATAGTTTAGGTCTTAAATTGGACGTTTTTTATTGAAATGTCAATATTTGTTTATTTGATACACCAACATAGTATACGATTCACGTTCTGGAGGGAAAACCCTACATTATTAAATAAAAAATTCTTAAGTTTGAAAATATCTTTTTCTTTCCACTTTACATTACCAAATTTTAGAACTCCTTAAAGAACGATTTATCAAATTAACATTTGAAAGATTTATTGTATATATGCGTAAGATTACGTTTTTTGATCGGTATTATTTACAAGCAATTGAATAAAAGAATTGTGGTTTACATTATGAAATACAAATAAACCTAAGCAGAAAACTGTATATTTTATCTCAAAACTAGTGACGTTTGTTTGAACGCTCTTTTAATGGAAAACTTATACAGTTTGTTTTGTTTAAAGAACGGAAAATATTTCATAGTTGTAAAACAATCTGCTTCAAATAAAAATACTAAAAAAAACGCTTTTTTTCTTAAATTTTCACATTACACATTAATAAGAACTGATGGTAGATATCCAGCTAATCCAATTTGTATTACACTTAGTACCTATACACAATTATTTGGATAGAATCATAAATGATTATTGTAAAATCGTTATTTCCTCCTATCAAACAAATTTCTGAAAAAATATATGTGTTTTCATTGAACAATGTCAAATTTTATAAAGCATAAATATAGCGTATATATCCAATAAGTCTTTAAAGTGTCTTAATTGATGTTTTTTAAATGAACACTTTACATATATGTGTTTTCAAATGTACCAATATATTATTCATTAAAGTTGGCATAAACTTGTTTTTATAAATAAAAATTTAAACTTCTAAATATCGGCTTACTCTCTCTAAATTTCACATAACAATTCCTTGAAAAATATGCACCGCACGTAGCTTAACAGAGTATCTTTTCCATAAAAAATGTCAATCATATGAAAGATTATTTGAGAAGTAATCATTCAAAATATTGACTCTATAAGGTTGATGTCTAGCATTTGAAAAGATTAATGTTTGTGCGAGTTGATATATACTATATCAAAAACAGAAAAAGACAACACTGATTAGACTCACTTAAATGTCTTAAATTGACGTTTAATTACTATTCGAAATATTGCTTCCAAAAATTAAATTAAACCATTAGGTAGGAAACAGGCCAAAGAAGTTAGATAATTAAAAAAAAAAAAAAAAAAAAAAAAAAAAAAAAAAAACGCTGGAAATATAAAGAAGGGCCAGGGTTCAAATTCTTTGTAGTGATACAACGCTTTGAAAAAACTGATCGTATTAATGGGGCCGTATGTAGACCTTATTAGAACCAAATACAATCAGAGATAATTGATTTGTATTTTACAAGCTGACATCATATATATGAATTAGTTTTACGTAGTGGATTTTAATACAAAATAACACAAGTAACGAGAAGACATGAAATACCATTTTTAAACCATTCCGAGGCAAATGGAAGCGCATTAATATTAATAATTATCTCTTTGATCAACTCTTAAAAAACTTTTTTTTTAAATAAAAGGAGTTGATCAAAGTGCTGAAGTTTCTTAATAAGAAATTTAAAAAGAAGTCATTACGAAATAATTACCTTGAGCTTGTTGAGTTATGCATAATATTTTTGGGTAGAGATTTGGCTCAGAACTTAAATATTCATCCTCTAGGGGCTATGCATCAAGCTCGTTGGATAGCTCTAGAAATTTATTCTTTAAAAATGTATTTGTTAAGACATGAACTTTAGTTATGTAATGAAGATACCAAATCCCGAAAGTTTCTTTGTATATTTATTTTAAAAGTTTACATACAATCCATGGTCATAAACGTGCAAATTCAGCGGAGGAGCCATGCATCAAAAAAACTCCGGAATTAGTGTAAACACACTCTTCTAAAAATAGAAAAAATTCCGAGATATTATGATTTCCATTATATCTGAAAACGAAACTTCTGACACACACACATTTAGGTGGCTAACAAATTTATACTTCACACAGACACAGCCGTCAATTTTATAGCTATTTGATAACAATGTAACTGTTGAAACTAAAATTAAGAAATCAATGCAAAATTCAAGTAGGATTGTCAAAATTTTACCAAAGAGGTATATTGTTCCTAGTTGGGAAAAAGAATTAGAAGTGGCATAAAGTCGCCTTTCGTAAAGATTAGATTTTATTATTATATTTATTAATATTATTACAATTATTATTATTATTAAATTATTAATTATATTATTACTTATTATTATATTATATATAATAATTATTATATTATTAATATTTATTAATATTATTTATTATTTAGAAAAAACGTGGATGAATTTAACGTTTGGGTTTAAATGAAAAGCCCTGTTTTCCTTGAATTGAAAATAAGTACCATCTTCTGAGCTTGCTTTGGTGCTGGTGTTGTCGCTGTGAGTATTGTTGGTAGTGGTTCCTGAAAGAGTTGGCCTTCTAGCAATGGGCGGACAGGGGCCATTATGTGTAACCGCTAGCGGATGTGTTTGGGGTTCTTTTAAAGGTCAATGAAACGATACCGGCACTCCCGGTGTAAGAGCCTTAAGCTAACTGCAGGACTTTTCATGGACGTTTGTCAATTGGTAGCTGAGTGTCTGGGGTTACCAGACGTCAACAGACATGAAAAAGAAACAGAGCAGACAGAAAACTTGATTGTGGTGTTGTTATTCAAGAAACATAGACCGAACTGCCTTCACAGAGTACATGCAAGTACAAATTTGAGTTAAATACTGATAGTATCAATGATCAATATTAATAATACAACATAAAAATAGCTCAGTTATAAATAATTAAGTATATAGAAAATTTGGTTAGTGTAAATTCATATTATTTGTTACTATACAACATTTTTGGGGAAAACCGAGCAACCAGACTCGACATCCGGCCTGTTTTACCCCAAAAGTGGCCTGTTTTACCCCACCTGACCTTTTTTACCCCATCCAAGGATTTTGACCTTGACCTTGTATTTTGGCCTTGATTTTTTATTCCTTACTTTTTTAAAAGACGTTTTGTCCATAAACTCGCAAGGTCAAGAAACCCTACATCCCGGAGGATTTTTGGGGATTTTTTTTCCCAAATTGGCAAGCGCCTGAATGGCAGAAGGAGGCGGAAGAATGTGTTCGTATTGCCATCTGTGGAAACGAAGGTTTTGGCAAATTCCCCATTTTGGATTTGACCCTTGGAAAGGTCCTGTCAAGTCGCAACTTAGAAAAGAAAACTGTGATACGTCAAAAGTTTCAGCGGTCTTTTCAGGTCGGTGGAGGACCGAATTAAAGGTCTTCGTGGAAGGATCCCGACCTTCCGAAGGTTCCTTGAGCTTGAACTCAAAAGGAATTTTGCACCCAAAAGTGGGGTTGAGACGCTCCTCAAGGGTTTTATTGGTTCCTAGAAGCGGTTTAAAATAATTCCGAAGAAAATAGAATTGCAATTGGAGAGCTGCGGGTAGAGGAAGCTCAGAAGAGTCGGAAAGACGGAGTTGTGAGTCGGAACCTTTCGGCGTTCGGTTCTTCGGAGAGCCCCAGAGACCCCACCGGTAGGTTGGGTTTCGAAGTTGAAAAAAAAAAGAAAGAAGAAAGCTGCATTGGATGCAAAACGAGGAAAGAAGAAGAAAAGAAGGTAAAAGAAAGAAGAGAACGAAGAGAGGAAGAAGAAAATGAGGAAGGGAAGGAATGAAGAAAATGAGGAGGAGGGCTGAGAAGGACTCAGAGGTCCGGTAACGACCTACGGGGTTGGAAGCCGGTTTGCCGGGTTGTTAAGTTTTAAGTTAACCTATCGTCTTAATAATCCCACACAGAATGCATTACTGTTTCAACAATAACTGCTTCGTTTTTCTAACATGGTACATATTCGGTCAATTGCAACTTGCCATTCTTGCCAAAGATTACTTTAGTTTTTCTAACATGTTGCAAAAGACTAAACCATTTATATTTTCAAATCTCAATTTTTTTTTTTCAGAGATGTAATAATTATATGTTTTTTTTCCTAAGCTTGACAAACAGCTAATCATTTCATGATATAGACATCAATTTGCTCGTATTTTAATATAATATCATTTTTTATTTTTAGTTTCTTACTTTGTGGTTTAATTTTTTTTTTTATAATTTTATTTTACATTTATCCTTTGTTTGTTTAAAATTTTCGCTTTTTATTTTGCTTATTTTTTCATTTTTATGTTTTTATTTTTATTTAAATTTATTTTTTAACTTTTAATTTTTTTATAAGTTTTTTTTGCATGGTAATACCTTATCGTTGTAATTATTTATTTTTTTTTATTTCCTCTAACTTTATATTTGTAAGTTTTTCTTTTAGATTTTATATTTTGTTTATAATTTTTTTATATAAGTTTTATTTTTTTTACTTTTACTTACTTAAAAATTTCTTGTTTTTTGTTAAATTTTTTTTTATACTTTTTCCATCAATTTATAAGCCGTAAAAATTTTACGTTAGTATGATACATACCCTAAAATCAGTTAAATCATAAGTAAATCAAAAGTAAGACCCCCCTTCCACCATCTGTGCGATGCATTGATCTATTGATCTATTGCTTTCAGTCATATTTCGGTTATTTTGGATAACCATAACATAAAAATCAAGTTCTTTATCTGCATCTAGCGCACCGAATATTGCTTAACGTAACAAAGTTGTTCACACTAAATAAAGCAACAAGAGCTCATAATCGTCGGAGTAAATCACAATGTTAACAACGACCCCAAGCCTAAAGCACACCTTAACACGATAAAACCTGCATAACCATTAACAAAAGTTCAAACCTTAACAACAGTAAAGTAGCTAATACAGCATACAAAAACGTACCTATTCACCACTTTTCCAAACATAATCAATTACATATCCAATGCTTAATGTTCACATTACAAACATGGTTAATATTAAACGCGCAAAGATTTGTTTCAGATTCCTACTCTAAACTTGTGGTAGTGAACCTAAAGAACACTGAAATTGACACACACACACACACACACCACACACACAACACCACGCATCACACAACGAACACAAACACAACAACACACTATCAGAAAGTGTTCAAAACACGAAAACATGAAAATGATTTTGTAAGGTCGGTTAAATAAAAATAAACTTTGCATTATTTACGACTTTCAATTATCAGAATAATTGTAAATGAAAAACATTTAAACATTAATACATAAAACCCATAGATAATATTATAATATATAATGGAAATCTAATGTACCTTATAACAGTAATGATGCAGTGCGACAATGGAATTGTTATAAAGAACGCTTTATCGGGATTGTGCCTGTTGGACCATTCTTAGTACCAATCAACAATGACTAACGTTCCCTCCATATTTCGCCCCAGGGCCTTGAAAAGTTTATATTAAGGGCCCACACTGTAGATCTGACAACCACTCTCTGTTACTGCACCGTGTTAAACTAGCATGGAGGGATTCTGTGACCTTCTGTACATAATTCGTGCACGCCTTTTTATGAAGGTAAGGTCACGTCTCCGCACATCATGCTTTATCAACATTATCAAATTGCATTTCATTCATTGAGCCTTCACTGTAACATCTTGGTTTTTGATATCATTTGTAAATGCTGTATCAAACATAATATTGTTTCAGAGCAAGCGATCCGATACCATTAACTTTAACAATTTTTCAAAATTATAGTATCTTTTGTATCTTTATTGAACTTGTAAAAGACCTTTGGCTCTTTACAATATATTATTAATTTCCCATCTGGCAGTTCTTCAATCTAAACCAGCAATAAGAAACTAGGTCCAGCTACACACAACAGGCGAATCGGCGGTATGCTCAGAGACCATAAATCTTCGCTTTTTCCATCTGTTTAGTTTCACCTAAACAGTTTCTGTTTCAATACTTCAAAATCGTTTTCTCCCATCTGACAGCCGAGACCAAACAGATACAAAGAACGTTCTGTATCGCAGTTCACAAATCCCTTTGCGCTTTGACACTTCTGGTTAAGGTCGAGCTCCGTAATAATTTATACATGCTGCATAAATGCCAGTCGGTAAACGAAGCGATAAGGAAATACTTCTGTAGCAGTTGACGTGCGTTTGGCTAGTGCACCATGTTCTTCGACAACTGTTAACAAACATTATTACAAGCCTATTGGATATACCGCTAACGTGACTATCATTGTCACATTGATTGATTAGCTCCCATACTTGTTTTATCACTAGTAATACTACACATCTCCTTGTAGGGCGTGATTTTGGTTGCAAATTCTTTCCCCAATGATGAAATTGAGACATAATCTTTGCCTATGCAACTACGCATCCCAGGGTTTTTCTTGAAATATTGTTATATATCGAAGCTTCGACGACACCTCTTTTCCTCTGAACAGAGACGGACAAACCTTTAAGTTTTTCCCTCAGAAATTCAGGATCCGTCCTTCGGATGAACTATTAATTTGGTGGTCCCTCGAAGCCCTCTGTTGCTTTATTTTAAAAAGAAGCTGGTTCACAATATTCCTTCAAATAAAACTTCTTTTTTAACGCATGACGGACCAAAACTTAATATTTTAATTATTTGGTATCTCCGCCCCATCTCTAATGAGCTAAACGGTGAAAATTCTTCAGGTGTTGTTGTATCACCCCTTCAATAGCCACGTTCAATTCTTTATCAATGATTTTGCATTTTCGCACAATTTTTTTCCTTCTAACACATTTTACTCAGAGTGGAAATTTTAATTATAATTTTTGGCCTCTTTAGACCGAGGACGAGGTGTATATAGTCTTGAGGAGGAAGAAATCTTAACGTTAAGCCTGCACCAAATATTTATATTTGATACCATTCTTAAATGAATTCAACCTGTCCTGTGGGTACTGCTTTATCAACCCTAGTTAGACAGTTTTTCAGACCCGGGCCAGCAAGGGGTATTATCATATCGCTTTCGTGAACACTAAGGGTAAAGCGATGTATAGTCCTAAATCATCGAATCCTTTCTGTCTTTAGTTAGGGGTGGGTTTAGTAATGTAAGACGAAAGGTTCCAGTTGGCGGTCCCCAACAAATGAAAATGTCCACTATCTGATCTGTTTGTTACAAACATCAAATCGCTAAGACCGATCGGGCGGGGGGGGGTTGAATATTGCGCAAATACTTATCGTGTTCAATCGGTATATCAAGTGAATCTTGCATGAACATTGGGGTCCTTATTGTTACCGTTCCCCATTCACATTTCCCACACACGTCTACAGTTAAACCAGGCGCTTATACACCTATTTCTTGTTTTCCCAAATGGTGAATTGGTAACGGTCAACAGGGGCCGATACACGCTTGCTATGTAGCATCCTTTTTCCTTTATTGCAGTCCTTTATGTCCATGCCAGTACCAACATGGTAAAGGGGAAACAGCTCAAGTTTTCTTTTCACTCCTTTCTTACATAACAAACCCATCAAGGGTAGAAACGCCAATTTGTTCTTAAATTTAAAGCCCTTCTCGTCCACCGGCGAGCTAATGCCCTTTTTATGTTTCTATATTGTGTGTCATATTTTTTTCTTCTGATATCAAGACAGTGCCTTCAGCGGATTGTCTTTTATAGATGTAAAGATTAATGGGTTCTCGACCGATGAGAATAACGTGAATTTTTTTCACAGCTTAAACACCTATTTTTATAAAGTGTAAAACATAAACAGAAAATCAAATTGTTTGTGTTTTTTATCTAGATAACAATCCCTAATATCAGAATTCTTTAGACGAACTACCTCTTATTTTCCTCAGAAACATTTTCTTCAGTAATATTAACATCCTTGGGCCACAGTACTTTTCAATGACACTGTCTTTCAAATAAATATTGGTATTTCTTGTCACCTATAAACTTATTATGTGATCTTTCACATTCTGTCTTGTCATCTCTTTGTTGACATTTCATCTATCTTCGAAGAAATTTTCTTATCCAGGAATAGGCCCCTTTAAGTAATTCAATGGTATCTTCCATTTTAAAAATGTTATAGGGAAAAGAAACCTTTGGAAATCTGCGGCTCTTCTTTCCGCACTGCCACCACATTGCATTTAAGCCACAGCTTCAATGCCACCAATCGGTGGTGAAAAGCCAAATGTTATCCTGAAAAGACTGATAGTTCCATTCGATGCCAATTGGAATAGATCGGCTTTTATTGCCTTCCTTTTTATAGGCGACTTTCTGCTGATTAGACAATCTGACTTGGTTGTTCGTCAGTAAAATGAATATGCCGCGCATATAGACGAATCTGATGATGACACAATTTTGCCACCATCTATGTGCCAGCAGACCAATCACTTGCCATGATTTTTTTCCTCCTGAATAAATCCCATCAGGAGTTCCTATAAATTGTGTTTACAGGCGATTTTTCGTCGAGCGTTCTCTGTAATTTAAATGTTTTCTTGTGTCTTTGGACCACAATGTAAAACATGTACTTGTTTCACCGCTTCCCTTACCTGTGCACAATTTTCGGCATATCATCTGCTTACCAAGTCAAATATAGGACGTCAATTCTATCTATGTTTCTCCCTTCCTATTATCATCAAAATATCCCTTTTGATCTCTTCCCTGGTTAATGTCTCGATATCAATAGTATAACAGTATATAAACCTACCGGGATCCGTATGCTTTTCTTCTTCTGTATACTTTCCTTCTTTCTGTAGCATGTGATAATTCCCCGGTGCTTCTTGTAGGCCGCGTCGTAATAATGTAATGCAGTTTTTGCAATATAGCTGTTTGTGCAATGTTCGGTTTGAAACTGACCTTCGATCACCTTCTATTTTGCTCAGACAGAGTCGTACAAAATCTTATTTTTCTTGCACGTGTCTTATTATCGTCGATGTTTTTAAACAGAAACGCATTATAAAAATTCAACTGATTACATGTCACGATACCACACGACTCGGAATATACCATCAGTGTATCAAAATGACCCTTGGAACCGACTTATCGTATGAAGACACTGCGGTCCTAGCATCCATAAATGTTCACAGCTGGCTATGGTTTTATGTTGCGCTTATATTATTACTGTTGAAAGTGTTAACAATCTGCTGCAAAAAGCATACCATCCATTTATATTGCATTCTTTATTCGCTTGGTTTTCATTTTGACCCTCAAAACACTAACTTTAACTTATCGTTTTATTTTCTATAGCATGAAATAATGATTTACGCCTCCGTCTTGGCCTAAATTCATCGGGCCCTTATACCTAAAGGGTCCCATTACCCGTGTTTCTCGTTAGATGATTATAAAAGGTCATTTTTAACCTCCCAATTACCGCTGTTCGGAAAACTCCAAGACACTTATAAAACGAGGCGCCAATTTTTCGTAGCTATTCTCCAGATTTTTTTTTTCATGTGAAATCAGGTTTATTTAATAAAAAATGTAATTTTCTTTTTTTTTTATATCTCCATACGCGACATTTTTTTTGCCTAATGCTTCTTCCGCCTCATTCGTCAATTGTGTACGGATCTGAATTTTTTGGGGCTCTATAACATCTCTTCGTTTATTTCCTAAAATCAGCACACCAGCTGTTCGAAACAGCCAAACCTCTAAGCACCTTCCCTCTAGATTGATAGCTTTACTCAATGTACAGCGATATGTTTTCGAAATCTAAAAACGATTTTTGTGGCTCAATGCATCGGTTTCTATTCAGTCCATCGCCTTTGTGGCCTTTAAGCTTTATCATTGGAACACGGTAAGCCTATCCTACTTGAATTTGTGCTTCAGGATGGCTTGTTCCAACCGGGACTGAATGACCCCCTTCCAACGTCTCACATTCTCTTTCAAAAGCTCCCAAATACTTGTCCAGTATAGTCCTGGCGTAACTGATGGTTTTACATAAGTATTGTCCGGTCAGGTGACCTGATTCATCAGGCCAAAGAGTGGAAATTGAATACCGCACCCTCATTAACGTACCTAATCGTAATCCAAAGACTTTGTAAGATACCAGCATCGAACGACTTTGCTCACCTGAACGACCAAATTTCCAAAGATGCTTCAAGATCTTTCTTGGGACCTGGAAAAAGAAGCTTTTCTTATGCAAGTTATCAGCTTTCCGGGCGTCTGTCACTTTCGGTTTAAGTGTGTACGTCTTCCATTTGTCTTCTTAAGCTTTGCTCTTATCAGAGATTGCGGTTTTGCTGTTTATATTGGTTCTTTTCCTCTTCTTATTTCAGATGGGGTTCATTTCTCGCAAGGGTTACCTGATAAATTTAGTTCAATTATATTTTTATGATTATAGCCAATTAAAGGCATCAAGTTTCCAAAAAAATAGGGCACGTATACCTAATAATTTAGTTAATTAATATTGTAATTGTCTCATCCATACTCATATAAGTATATTTTATCTACAAGACATTTGCCACTACCTTAAAGAGGAACCCTTAATTAAGATCGGGTGATAATTACAGATAGCAAGACACAGCCTTTTTTACCAAAGTTCGTATGATGGTCAATCAAGGCACATCTTCTGCCCATTCGATAGCTTTGTGTTTCTTCGTTCTTTTTTAGTGCAATGTGTTTTTTTTTAGACATAATGTGATATTGTCATGTTTTTAGTGATTTAACGTTGTTCCTGTAAGTTCAACACTTTACGTGTGCCCATTAATTTTGCAATTTCGTATATCCCACAATGTTATTTTTAAAATGAAGAATATATATACATATAATTATCATAATATATATATAAATATAATTAATATATTAATAATGTCTAAATTATGATATATATATAATAATCATATATATATATATATATATATATATAATTATTAATATATATATTATATATATAATTATTATATATATATTTAGTATAGTATATCTATATAATATATATAATATATATATTATATATATATATATTATATAAATATGTTATATATATTAAAGCTAGTATATAGCTATAATATCATCTATTACTTTAATATATAACTATATAATTAATATGAATATAATTATATATATAATATATATATAATATATATATAGTATAGTCATATATAATATATATATATATGATATATATATATGACTATTAATATAATTAATATAATTATAACATATATATTATTATAATATATTATATATAGTATATATATCACTAAGTATATAATATATCTAATATAATATATAATATAAATATTATACAATATATATAAATAATATATTAAATATATATATATATATATTATATATAATATATATATACTATAGTATATATAATAAATATATAATATATCTATATATATATATATATATTATATATAGTTAATAATAAAGCTACTAGCTGAATGGAGTATTGATTTTGAAAAATCCCTCATGTGTATTATAAAAACTCGGGATGAAAATGATACATACAGGGTATCAAATCCCCAAAGCGAATGCTGTCCTTGAAAGGTTGTTCGATCGTAAGAACATCTTATGATTAAGAATGCTCTATCGAGGTAAGCTCCGGCGTGATTTTATATATAACATACAGGCCTGCCCCAAATCTTATACAGATTGCCAATTCCCACTCTCTGCTGAGTAAATTATCACAGGTTCTATGGCCCAGTATTTAACAGTTTTGTTTATAAATATAATTGTTTGCATCACTTTTATGCAGATGGATATAGCCGTCCAAATCATTTTCAAGTTTTTTGCAATTGGATATTTTTTGGCAAAAGGGGGTACGGGAGTCTAAATAATAATAATAATAATAATAATATATAATAATATAATCAATAAAATAATAATCAAAGATAATAACTAATAATGATATATAATAATATAATAATAATAAAATAATGAATAAATAATTTGGCTGGCTAATCTATAAATAAAATATATAATAAATAATACAATAATATATATAATATAAATAATAATAGTATAATTCAATAATATAATAACGTAACCTGTTTGAATGCCAATAATAAACATAATGTTTTAATAAAAGGGCAAAAGGGAAAACAAAAGTAAATAAATCATTTGACCCCTTCTCATGTGCCAAAAGTTAATGAACAAGTTAAATAAATATATTTTTTCGATTTTTCATCCATGTGTTCAAAAGAAATTAAGCATTAATGATCATGATCACCTGATGACAATGTTCATCTTGGCTGACCGTTTGACGGCCATAGCAAAATTACAATTCTGCTGGTTGGTTACGCCTTGAGCGGTATACTAAAAATTGCGTACATGTTTTTAGGTGTAGGGTATGTAAGAAGCTAAAAATGTACCTACCAATGGCTTTAGTTTGTGGCACCCCTGCCAGGCAAAGTGACG